>PVLD010029033.1:0-18586 GCA_004027595.1 Dinomys branickii | reverse complement strand
TGGCAGTGGAGCTGGGGATATAGCTCAGTGGAATAAGCGCCTGCCTAGCAAGCACAGGGTCCTGAGTTCAATCCCCAGTATCGCCAAAAAAAAAAAAAAAAAAAAAAAAGAGAGGCATGGCAGTGTCCAGTGAACCTATGAGTAAGCCCACAGATGTTCCCATAGAATAATTGGTTTTAAACATCTCTGAGGTCCGTGGGAGTGCATAGTCTCCTATGGGAGTGGCCAGTGTGTTAGTCAGCTTTTCATTGCTGTCTTAGTTATTTTTCTTGTAGCTGAGACAAAATACCAGACACCAAAATTCAAGGAGGTAAGGTTCATTTAGTACACAATTTTTAAAGGTTTCAGTTCATAGTTGGCTGGTTTTAAAGTAGGTTGGCATGGCAAAGGAGTAACTGTTCATGACAGGTAGAAGGCAGCAAGCAGTAAGGGGTAAGCAGAAACACTAGCCCTCTTTCTGTCCCTTATATTTTATACAATCTGTCCACCCTTATGGTGTAATGGCAGAAAGTGGACCGAATTCCACAGAAGACCGAAGAACTCTATTTAGGGCAAACAGAGTTTATTAAATTTCAGGCTGTCCACTGTGCATCTCCCAACTAACAAGTCAGGAGGTGTCATCCCCTGCTAGTTTTGGCTCAGATCTTATATATGTTTTGGGTTTCTATGGTTACAAGTTGGGATGCTACATTTGCCGACTCAGGTGTCCATATGGTTTTCCTCTCATCCTGTGTGACGCTGGGTCAGTTGCCAGTTGCATGTCTAACCATGGTAGATGTTTCTCCCATTGTGTTCCATTTGCTTCCCTTTTTACAACTTATACATTCCTTTATGGTTACAATGTTTATCTAGGGCCAGGGAAAGGGATGAAACTACCCAGGCAGGGTCACAGATGGTTATCTAGGCCTGGGTGTTCTTTATCTTAGGGAGAGATTCCTGGGCAAAGTTTGACTGCCGAGTTAGTTCTCACAATTTCCCGAGGAAGCTTCCCAGGACACATTTTGGCCTTTACTAAAACTATTTTATCTAAAATAGTATACTAAGATTCACTGTCCCCTACAATGGCAGGTACAACTTATACCCAGGGTGGGGCACTCTTATCCTACTCAGAACTATGCCAAACCAATCAGTGGACTAATTTAGTAATCACATACCCTTATTCCCAGCATCACACACTCTAGATCCAGCTACCTCTGAAAGAGCTCCACCTATGATCACATGAGGCTTTGGGGAGACATCTAGACACAAGTCATAATAATTCCTGTGATGAAATACTTGAGAATAACAATTTAGAGGAGAAAATGTTTATTTTGGTTCATGGTTTTACAGGGTTCAGTCCATGGTCATCCAGCTCCATTATTTCAGACTGTGGTAAGGCAGACCATTATAGCAGAAGGGTGTGGGAGAGGAAAAATGCTAACCTCATCATGGCCAGGAAGCACAGGGAGAAGGAGAAGGAGAGAAAAGCAGGGATCTTGCCAACTTCTAAAATTGAGCTAAAATAAATCCTTCCTCCACTGAGTTTTTATTCTGTTTTTCTTTCACTCTTTTTGAGTTGTTCATATTGATTAATGGATACAGATTAATGGTTTCATTTTGGAGGTTCATATATGTACATAGCATACATTGATCATTTTCACCCCCATTGACCCTCTTACCACACCCTCCTCCCTCATTTCACATTTCTAGGGGAGATTTTCAATATGTATAAATATTCTCCTCTTTCCTTTTATTCATCTTATCTAATAACAGTCTCCCTTCTACTTTCTTCTCATCTTTTTAGATTTCACATACCAGGGGTAGCATGCTATTCTCATTTTGTCACAGTGATAAAAGGCTAACACAAAAAAATATTGCATTGAGAGTGGGGATGTTGCTGTGACCATACCTGACTATGTGCTTCAGGAACCTTCAGAACTGGTTTGCTGGGGGATTTGAAAAAAATCTGGAGAAGAAGGTTAAAAATGCCTACAACTCTACAAACAGAATTTAATAGAAGCTTCTCATATGAGCTGAGAGAATCAAAATACTGATAGTAAGGCAGAAAATAAAGTCTGTGCTTTTGATATTTCAGATGGGAATGAAGACTCTTGGGAATTGGACTGGAGGCATTTTATGTTACATTCTGCACAGAATTTGCCTACATTTTCTCCACGCCCTGAAATTTTGTGTAAGTCTGAGTTTAAAGGTAGCAGACTAGCTTATCTGGTAGAAGAAATTTCAAGGCAATATAGCATTTAAGCAATGGCATGGATTTTGCTGGGTGTCTTTAGCCAGATTTTCAGTAAGAATCAGGAACAAAAAGCAGAACGGAAAGATTTTTAAAACTTGCAGTGTGGCCAGAAAAGAATTGTGTAAAGTTGTTATTGCTGAAGAAATTAGTGCTAGTGAAAAGAAGCCAAAGAGTTTGCATTGGGAAAAGAAGAAAGATGCCTTGAGGGTATATCAAGAATTAGCAAGACCCCACCCATCATAGACTAAGGCTAATAAATGTATAAATCTTTCATTTGAGAAGAGAGCCTTTGTGTACCTTGCTCCAGCAGGATTGCCAAGGGAATTGATTCCCTGGATTTCACTTTACCATGCTCAGGATCCTGGCACCCAGAGGCCGCAGTGGTCTGCCTACTGCTCACATTGGCAGCATGCCTTGATGGTGCTTATGTAATGCTGGTATTGCAGGGACAAAGAATGCAAGAGTTACAGGGCCACCCAGCCTTGCAGGAGTGATGGGTGGGCTGTGTGTCAGCTCTTCAAGCTACCAAGAGGAGGAGGCCAGCATGGTAGAAGGTGACTGCTCTCTCCCCAAAGGCAGCAGCTCAGCTACTGTGGCTGGCTGGGGAAGAGAAGTAGAGAAACTCAAGTTTCGTGGGGACCCAGTGTGGGCTTCTGTGGTGAACTGTACAGTCCTATGACCCTCTATGGACACTATTTGTCACTTGTAATGGCTACAAAAGATCTAAACTATCCAGATAGGTCTGTCCCAGATATCATTTAGAGTCAAGGGAAGAATTTTCCTGATAAAACAAAAATAAAGGTACATTTGGTCATATCTACAAATCCTGTCTGCTTGATGCACTGAGTCCAAAATATTTCAAACAATGAGCTATGTGCAGTCACCAACGAAATGTGAAAAGGAGGGGTATAGTGAAGTTCAAGATGGTTTCACAAGCATCATGATGATCAGGTCTTGCACTGCACATTGGAACTTGTCAGTCAGATAGATCTGGATATGACATCAGTAGAAAGCGAGTTTCATGAGTGTAGTCAAATGCGGTGGGGTTGGGTGTGGGGGACTGAGGCAGGGCTGGAGTAATAACACCAGATTTTGGGGGAACACTGAGAACAAGGTCAAGAAACTGTAAAATATTTTCTAGAAATGGGGAAACGAGAAAGAATGATATGTCCCGGTGAATTTTCTGGGAAAATGCTTCTGGCTTTAAAAAGTGATGGCCAGTAGTGATGTGAGAGAGATTCAGCGACTGGCCACTAGGGGCGCAATCTTGTGAGAAATGAGGGACGTGAGATTACTGCAAGGGCTTTCTGGAGAGAGTAGTTTGACTTTAAATGTGTGGTCAAAGGTGGTTATTACTGACTGTGGGGAATGGCCGGGCCTGTTTTGATCAGGATAGTAAGGTCGCTGAGGAAGGAGTGGGGCTGGGGAAATGGGATAAGTGGGAGCCAGGGTGCCAGGCCATGCACCATGTTCTCAGCTAATGTGCGTGCTTACTACTGGCCTCTTCCCTCTCCATGCTTATGGTCCCCTCTCCATGGCTTGAAAGCCACATTTCTACTCCACTAGACACTGGAGCTACACAGGACATGCTCAGGAAGACCTGTGGTGCAGGGGGAGATTCAGTAATTGGAGTAGACTGAATTATTACCTCAGTCCCTCATGCCTTGCTGTGCACATATCATTTGCCATATAACTACAGACCCTCCTACAAATGCAGGTCGCACTTCCTCTGCCCTTGGCTCTGGGCTTAGCTATGTTTGGCTTCGTTCAGTTGAAGAATGGTAGCAGATGGGATACAAGTAAAGGCCTCCTATGTGCTTGCGTTGTCAGGTCACCACCCCACTGCCCCTTGTACTTCCACTATGGCCATGAGAAGCACTTTCCTTTGGAGATCTGCTGCTGCTTCAGCCTGGCCCACATCAAAACTGTGTCAAGCACAGCTGCCTTGCAAAGGCCAGGCAGTCTTATATCTTGATACTGAGCTGCCAGCCAAGCCTTGCAGAGATGAGTTCAGCCCAGCCGCATAGAATGAGAAATAGTGCTTATGCTGCAGAGAATTATGTGATTGTTTGTTACATAGCAAGAGCTAGCTGACAGAAATATGCATTCAAGCCAGGTATGGTGGCACATGGCCATAATTCCAGCACTCTGGGAAGCTGAAGCAGGAGGATCTCAAGTTTGAGTCCAGTCTAGGCAACTTAGCAATTTTTAATCCTATCTCTAAATAAAAATTTAAGAAAAGGGCTGGGATGTAGCTCGTTGCAAAGATCCTGTGTTCAAAGTACCAAAAAAAGAGAGACAAGATTAATTTTGGGACGTGCAGTAGATCCCACATTCCTCCCCCACAATGAGAGAAAGATTTTGCAGAAAGAAAGCAGATGTGTTTAGAAATCAGGTATTTTTCAGTTTACATACAAAGTGGCTTTCGTTAAGGAAAGGTCGAGTCAGATTATAGGGGGTCACTGCTCTTAAGGGGCTAGAATTCTGTTAGTGTTGTCAGTATGTGTTATTCTTTCAGTAACCCAGCATCTGAATCCCCTTTCAAAGTTAGAGAAGAGTTCAGTTCCTGAAGTAGGAGTTAAAAATACAAAACATTCCCTTTCCCAGCCTCCTTTCTGGCAAAGGAGTGGGCATGAGACAGAGGCTCCACCAATCAGATCATCAGGCCTACGCTGATTGTCAGGTGGCAGCAGAGTGCACGCTGGTGAGGGTGGTGCCAGCAGGGGCAGGTGGCGGCTTGGGTTCTAGCAGCAGCAGCAGCCTGTGCTGGACTTTGGAGATGCTCACTGGACATCCAAGCTCAGCTTTGGTGGCAATGGGGTCCTCACTGTATCAGTGCAGTTCTGGGCATCATCTCTGGGTTACAGTCTCTTAGTCTTGTTCCTAGACCTCAAGGAAATTAATGAAATCTCTCTCATGACTTTTAAATAGATCTTTTGTTTGGAAACTAGCCAGTGTTGCTTTCCGTTACTTGCCATCCAAAATCCTGGCTGATAAACTATGTTTGCTCTGGAGTGTAAGTGAAGGTTTCTGAGCTGAAGAGTGACTTGATCAAAGCCATTCGGCAGCAGGAGAAAACACCTGAAGGAGGAGGAAAGTAGACCCAGGGGTGACTTTGCACATTTGTGTCTCTCTGTGTGTGCTTGTGCAAATGGTCACTGGGTAAATAGACCTTTCCCTAATGTCAGAGGTTTGGCTTTCAGTCATCATCCTGTTTGTCCTTTGTGTTTTCATCAGTAGACAAGACTGCAGGCAGTCTAAGAGCCAGCAAGGAGGACTCCTAACCATGTTGCAGAGCTCAAGGCCTCATGCTAAGTCTAGGCGGGAGGTGGCGGTGGCATGGTCCTGCCCAGGATGAGAGATGGGTCTGCCACACATGTTCTGAGCACCCTTCCACAGTTAGCCATGTGAGAGTTCTCACACCAGTGAGCCCAGGGTGGGGTCCAACAGATGGCTGGTTCTGCTACATGGACAGGTCCGGCGAGGCTGTAGTGTGGGCAGGGAAGGCGGCGTGTGAAGCAGCGCTGTGAGAGAGACAAGTGGAAGCCATTTTCTGTTTCTGAGACCGTGGGTCCTCAGGCTCCCCAAGCATCTATCCTTCAGTTTTAGCTTTTCAAGAATGTTATGTAAATGGAGTCCTAAAGTACATAGTTTTATTTCCCTACCTGGTTTCTTTCACTTAGCATAATTCTTTTGAGATTCATCCATGTAGGAGCACGTGTCCCTACTTCCTTTCTAATGCTGAGAAGTCTTCTTTCATGTACATACCTTGATTTATTTACTCATTGGCCCCCAATGGGTACCTCAGTTGTTTTCAGTGTGGCGATTTTATGAGTAAGGCTTCTGTGAACATTCATGCACAGATTTTGTGCAGGTATGTATTTCTCTCAGGTACGTGCCCAGGAGAGGAATTTCTGGGTTTTGCAGCCAGTTTTTGTTAGCTGATAGAAGAGTGCTGCCCTTTCAGCAGGGCGCCAGGCCATTTAGCCTCCTGCCAGCAGTGTAAGAGTTCTGCTTGCTCCACTGATCCTGTCAGCACTGGGTGTTGAGTCAGACTCTCCTTTCTTATTCATGTGTTCTAATGTCATGGGATCCTCTAAAAATATTTTAAATTTCAATTTTATGTAGAAATATTCTAATAAATATTTTATCCAGGTGGGATCTCATTAAAAATGAAAATTTTGTTGTTATTATTTTTCTCCAAACAGATATTCACACAAAATGAATTTTCCTAGTAATCTTCAAGGTCCCAGAGGTCAAACCACATGTTACCAGCAGGGGGCGAGCGTCACCCATCATTGAACTTCATTCCAGTTCAAAGCTTGCTCCAGAGTGGTTCCTGAGCAGATCAGGGAAGATGAGGTCAATCTTTCCTGGGTGGGGATGTTTGGCGTCAAAGATGCCATTGGGGGATCTCAATGGCTTCAAAGAGCAGAAGGAACTAAGCAGCCACAGGCTCAGGGAGAGGAATTCAGTGCAGACTGCTGCTCAGAAGTCTCCTCCATGGATTGGCGAGCGACCCTCTCCTCCTTTCTGCATCCCTTACAGTTACTCATTTGGCTTAGAGGTGGCTATTAGCACACCTCAGTTACCTGAAAAGGGATGCAGTGATACTCAATATAGCTGCATGCTTGAATCACCCAGGGCTTTGAAAGCTGCACCCGAGGCTAAGGGAATCAGACATCAGGGGCCAGGACGCAGGCATAAGCATTTAAAGACTTCAGGCAACTCCACTGTGCAGGCAGGATTGTGCACTCCAGGACGGAAGTTTGCTGGCCCGCTGGGTATCTGATAGTTAAGGTTTCCAAGCTGTAGCACACATAAAAGTCACAGGGCAAGGGGCAGGGCCTAGGGTGGAGGAGTTGTTGAAAATGTAGGTTCCTGCGTTTACCCTTCAGAAATTTTGATTCAGTAGCTCTTGGGAGGGGCCCCAAATCTTCGTTTAAGTGAGTTACTGGGAAGAGTCAAGTGCAGATGTTCTGGGAATCACAATTCAGTAATCTTTGGTTCAGAGAACAGCCCAGAGCTGGGAGACTCAGAACAGAGAAGAGAGGTGCAGGGCAGGGGCCCTATGTCCTGGGGCTCGGGGGTGGAGCCATGGTCTGTGACCAAGTTCTGGGCAGCGAGGAAACCAATGAGGAGCTCATGGCTTCTCGTGCTGTGGCAGACTGGCTTCTTCCTCCTTCCTGAGTATCACCTTGGTCTGGGGTCCCGTGTGGCTGGCAGAGGTGCTCTTGCCCTTCTCTCCGTCTCCAGCCTGATGTTAGAAGCCACCAGAGACCTAGTGGGCTGAAAACTGAGCCCTTCTGGTTTGAGTTTTGCAGCAGAGCCTGGAGCTGGCTAGCTGTCTTTCCTGGCCTTGACCTACTGCATGGCCACTGGCTGGGTGCCACTGCCTCACCACAATCTGTTTGCCCCTGTCATCCAGAGTCATAGGGCATCTGGGCTACTGGACAGAAGGGGCAAGTCCAAACCCCAAGAGCTGCTGCACTGTCCCCTGCCACAGGCTGATGAGCAGTGCTACCCAGACCTGACCTGAATGTCCCTGTGACAGTCAGCCAGCAGGGCCCATTGTCCCAGGTTTTTCCCTGGATTGGGATGAATCCTGTCTGTCTGTGCACACCACTCACAAGCAAAAAGTGCCCTTTACGGTGCACTGACTGGTCAAGTGGTTGCTCTACAAGAGAAGGGCTCACCTCTGTGAGGACAGCTCTCACAGACCCTCAAAGCTTTTGCTTCTACAGGCCAAATGTGTTTAGAATAGCACCCTTCCAGAGCATTCAACTCACTAACATTGACTTTACCTTCAAGTGTGATTCTTCTCAGCCTGTACAGTTTTCCTTCTGGGCCTAGGACGTTTTTTCCTCGTCATCTTACAGACTGCCTGCAATTTGTGCATGTATTCATTCATTCACTGACCAAATGCTTGCTGAAACCCACAATGTGCAGGCAGAGTTCAGACACTGGGAAGCCACAGTGACCAGGGGACACAACCCCTGCCTTCACAGGACTCATGGCTGGGGGCACTGGGAGGGGATGACAAGTAAACCAACACAAGACAGTGCTCCCAGAAAACCGGGAGGAAGCAGAGTTCAGCCTGTTATCTTGAGGCCTCTGATGGGAGGCTGTGGTCCCCATGGAAGGAAGGAGACCACATGTATTCCCTGAAAGAGGACTTCTGGAGCAATCCAGAATGGTAAAGAATCAAACTCCCCCAAGCACTGTAAGACAGAGAGTACTACAAATTAGGAGTAGCCTTAGTCTGTTCAGGATGCTCAGCAAATACAATAGACTGGATGGTTGCTTATCTATATCTATCTATCTATCCATCTATTGATTTATTTATTTAGACAGGGCCTTGCTGTCTTGAATTCACCTTGTAGCCCAGACTGGTCTCAAACTTCTGGCAATCTTGTTTCAGCCTCTGCAGCGGTGGAACTACAGGTGTGCACCACCACACCCGGCTCCTGGTGGCTTATAAACAACAGAAATTTACTTATTCCAATTCTGGGAGCTGGAAGTCCAAGATCAGGGATCAAGGCCATTCATTAACCTCTAAGGTGTTCTAGAAGCTTATGATTATTCAAATGCTTCCTCCAAGGATTGAATATGCTCTAGAGGGTCATTATGTTTCTTTCATGCATAGGAAAACAGAGGCCTTGCCCCAGGCCACCCAGCGAGAGAGTGGTATCCGGGAGGCACAGTTCTGACTGGAAATCACATGTCTAGGACTGAGAGTTTCTGGTGAACTGAAATTTCCAAGCACTTCAAAATTTACACAGAAATCTTTCTTTTGCTTGGGTTGCAATTAGACACCTTAACAAAATCTTAATACAGTAAGCAAGGGCGAGGAGACTAGTGGCCTTAAAGGAACTTTCCCTCCTGACTGGGGGAAGGAGGACCCTGAGGCGCTTGTTCTATTGCTGTGACTCAGGGTTCCCCACGAGGGGCAGAGGGCGGCTGGGTGCTGAGGTGGGGCTGTGAGGTTCACCATTTCATCTGAAAGTGCAGCCAAAATAGCATGGGTAAATGAAGGACTGGGGGTAAGGCAGGTGCTTGTTTGGCCTGGCTGGGTGTTGCGGAGGCATTCCCCTAATGATAATGGGTTTCCCTAGGGCCCTGGGCTCTGGGCTGGCAGGGCCACTAATTTATCACTCAGAAATATAACTGCTTTGTGGGCCAGTTGAGTGGTTGTGAAGTAGAGTAGATCTCCCTGGCTACTTCCACAAGCCAGCAGCCTGGAGCAGATGGGAGCAGAGAGAACAGGAAGCGACCAGTAAGAACCTGCCTGCTGCGTAACATGATCAGAGGCCATGAATAATGGAGAGAAACGAAACCCTTTGAGCCTGGAGAGCTTGGCCCTTCTGGGGCTCTACCCTTCTTGGGAGAACCCAGGCCCTGGATGCTGTTCAGGTCCTCGTGAGCTGGGTGGCGAAGGGGATCTTCTGGATGAGGAGTCCCATCTGTCCCTGGAGTGGCCTGGAGAGACCCCCGGTGGCTCCCTTGCTATGAGGCCAGGTGGGAAACATGCTGAGGCCCCAGGGTCACGTGAGTCTGGGCGAAGGAAGGGGAGGGAGTGGAAAGGAAGATGTGGAGAAGAAGGAGGATGCTGTGTCTCACCCTCACAAATAAGCCACAAGGCCCAAGGAAAACCCCAGGGCGAGGGCAGAACAGGAGCGGCTGGCAGGTGGTGGGCACAGGGACAGCAAGGGCAAAGCAAAAGTACTGAGGTGGGCTCAAGGGCCAGAGAGGAGAAGGAACGGGGCTTCAAGAAAGGGGACACAGAGAGGATGAGTCACTCCGGCTGTGGGTTTTGCAGCTCAGGAAGTGTGAGCCGCAGGAGCGAGGAGGCTTGAGGAGGTGGCCACGTAAGCTCACGAAGTGGGGGAGGCAGCTGGCAAAATGATGCCCCAAAAGAAGAAGAGGAGGAAGAAAGACATTGACTTTCTTGGTCTGTACGAGGAGGAGCTGCTGAACTACGCCTCAGAGGATGATGAGGATGAGCTGCAGCACGAGTACTATAAGGCGAAGGGTAGGTGGTCTCCCAGGGTGGAGGGGGTGGAGGGCACATGGCTGCACACACCTGTCCCTCACTGTGGGAAGTGACTTTCAGGATCTCGGCCCACTGGTTATCCCACATGCCTATCCAATGCCCCCTGGCGGGAAGCAGGGTGGGCAGCATGCCCGTGCCCCTCTGGTGCAGGGGATGAGCCAATTTGCTCTTAAAGCTCTAGAGGACAGAATAGAATAGAACCACAGCGTCCCAGGTCTCCAGCTCCAGCGTGGCCCCAGCCCATGTGGTCTGTGTCAGAGCACTCTGAGTGGCTTGGTCCCTGAAGGGATGTCTCAGGGAGGAAGCCCAACCCTTCATCCCATGCCCTGTGTGGGGTGGAAGCTGCTGCCCATATTGCCCAGGGAAAGGGAGAGTTTTTTGATTATGTGATTCTTAATGATCCTGCTGTTGTATGCAAAAGTGAGTGTCCAGCTTGTCGCCTCGGCCACCCTGAAGTGACAATGGGGAGGCCCTGCTTTATCCTTAGTTATCATCCAGTCCTTGGCCCAGACCTGAGCTCAGAGAAAGTGGTCTCCGGTGTGGTACCATACAAGCTGCAGCTTAGGGAGAGCCGCTCCCTGGGTGTGACAGGCTGGGCATCTCAGGGTTGTGGAGGAAGGGTCTAGGGCCAGAGAAACCTGGCCTCCTTCCCCTGGTGCACATGCTCAAGGCTCTGACTGGCTGGACTTTGGCATCCCGGGTAAGCACCTACATCTCCCAGAATGAGGCTCCCCAGCTCACATGGCCGCTGGTGAGAACATTCTAGATGATCTCAGCGTTCCTATCCACTTCTGTTCGTAGGTGCTGCATGTTTTAGTGAGATGATGATGGTCCCTCTCTTTTTTATTGGTCCTTTTTGAAGCCCTCCCATAACTGTCCTCACAGCTGATCCTCAAGATCCTTGAGAACGGGCAGGAGTGATTAGTCCCATTTCACAGGTTGGGGACCAAGGCTCAGAGATTAAGGACTTGAGCAGGGTCACAAGTGGAATAGAGGACAAGAACTTCAACTCTCTTCATTTCATCTCATTTTGGTGCTGGATAAAACCAGGCACTGTGCTAAGCAATTTACCCCTGTTAACCATTTTTGTCTTCATAACATTGTGACTAGGCAGGTTGGATTATTAAGGTTAGGATCCGTAGACACAAAAGGGTTAAGCAATTTGCTTAAGATTAAACACCCACTAAGTGGCAAGTTAATATTTACATTAGCTAGTTTAGCTGCTCCTTGCTCTTGTACCACCTAATCTTGACTATAGGAAACCATTTGGAGAGGATCAAGCTGGGTTGGGGCCACACTGACATTTCTGAGAGACTCATGGACTCTCCAGCCTGTTTCAGTGCCCTGGGGAAAAGTGCATTTGGTGCTAATGGTAACTATATGCTGAGATCCAGCTGCACTGTAACTGTCACCCTCTTAGTTCTAGAAGGATAACCTCCACTCCCTTTGAACTTTGGGATCTACTGTAGGATTTTATGGAGAGTCTTGTAGAACAATAAGGAAGAAGAAAGGCATGGAGATAAACTGAGGTGTCCCTTCTCCATTCCTTGGGCCACCTTCTTGCTATACTCAAGTTCACTGACAGCCAGAGGAGGGCAGTTGAGCCCAATGCATGGGTCTTTCTTTGGCTGAGGCAGGACTATGATGGGAAGATGTTGACTTAGACTAGAACACGACCGTTGAAGGACATCAGAGGCCATCTGCACAAGCTTCCAGCCATGGGAACATCTCTCCTGCATCCTAGCCAGGGATACAGTTTCTCAAGGAAGCTAGCCTCCTTGGGATGTTGTTAGTGAAAATCATAGCAATGATATGGTGGTGGTGGTGGTCATGGTGATGATGGTCACGGTCCTGATGGTGATTACAATGATGGTAATGATGTGATGGACAGTGATGGTAATCACTTAGGGATTGTGTATCTTTCCAATCAACTGTGGAAGAGCTTTTGAAAGAAGTGCCAGAAGTGGAAATGCTAGATTGATGAGTATGAGCACTAAAATTTTTGTTGTATCTGATTTTATTTCCTTCAAGGAAGAAATTATTCTCACTTCAGAGATGAGGAGATTGAAGCTTAGTAAGAGATTCAACTGAAATCCCATAGCCAGTAATGGTAGAATTGGGATTCACAACCCCCTCTAAGTTTCATTATCCTTATTCATTTTGCTGATCACTTCATTCATTCACCATTCACTCCAGGTATTCATTCCTCCAGGTAGGTATTTGTTGAGCAAAGGCTCTCTGCTAACAGTAACTTTAATGTCCTCTCTTCCAGAGTCAAGTTGAATTTTGTGTTTTCCATTAGATATCTGACTCCCACCAGGTAATGTTTTTTAAATTGAGGAATAATGTATATTCAGTGCAAAGCTCATAATGGTACAGAGTGATGAATTTTTAAGTGTGGACAGCCTGTGTACCCATGATTCCAATCAGGACATAGAATATTTCCAGCTCCCACAAACTCCCTTCTCACTCTTTCTCCTCCAAATCTATTACCATAGATGAATTTTCTCTGCCCTTGAACTTCATAAGAATTAATGTATAGTTTTTGTGTCTATCTTCTTTCACTCAACATTACATCTGATTTATCCATGTTGTGACACGTTAGTTTGTTCTTTTTTACTCTTGCATTGCCTTTTATAAATATATCACTATTTATTTAACCATTCTTTTGTTGATAGGCATTTGGGATATCTTTGGATTTTTTTTTTTGCTATTATGGGTAAAGCTGCTACACATCTTTTGATGGACACATACACTCATTTCTCTTGGGTTTATAATTGGAAGTAGGACTGCTAGGATACAGGGTGAGCATATGCCTACCTACCAGTGCTTATCCACTTGAGCACCTACCATCGCATAGAGAGAGATAATAGCCCCACATTCTCATCAGTACTTAGTATTGTCAGTCTTCTTAATTTCAACCATTCTGGTGGGTATATGGCACTATCTTATTATAATTTTAATTTGTATTCACCTGAAGAATAGTGGCACCAAGCACTTTCTCCTGTGTTTTTTGGCCTTTCATGACATATCTGTTTAAATCTTTGGTCCACTTTTATTGAAATATAATTTACTTACAGTAAAGTGCATCTATTTCAAATGTCATGTTTGATTAGTGTTATACTATGTTGCCACTAGCAAATCAATATATAGAACATTCACATTAGGAAACCCAAAGGCTCCTTGGGTCACTTCCCAGAAAATTCCTCTACTCCCAGCCCCAGGCAGCCACTCTTCTGCCTTCTCTTACAGGTCCTTTTTTTAAAAAACAGAACTTCTTACAGATAGGATTACTAAAATGCGGTGTTTTGCATTTGACTTTTGCTTGGCATTATGTGCTTGAGAGTTACCTGCGTTGCATATGTCAGTAGTTCATTCCCATTTTGTTTGCTGAATTCATTGTATGGATCTATCATGGTTTGTTTACCCATTTACCTGTTGATGGACATTTAGATTGTTTCCAGTTTGGGAGTACTACAAATGAGGCTATTATGAACATTGTGTTTATTGGGCTTCATGTGGATGTATTTTCATTTCCCTTGGGTCAACAATTAAAAGAAAAATTGTTGGATATTATGGTAAATATATGCTTATCTTTGAAGAAATGTTTGCCCGTTTGAAAATTACATGACCTCTCTTTTTTATTTGTGTGAATTCTTTATGTCTTCTGGGTATGAGTCCTTTGTTGGCTACATGCATTCTAAATATCATAGTCTGTGGCTCACTTTTTCATTCTTTAGACTTTCAAATTACAGTTAAGTCCAATGAGTCAATTTCTTTATTGCTGGTGTGTTATTTATGCATTTGTGTACCTCTGGATCAGCTATGCAGGTAGTTTTCTGATCCCTCACCTGTAACACAGGCCCTGCTTTCTTGCAAATCAACCATCCTCAAGCATCTGTTCCTTATTGCATGTGATGTGGTTCCAGAGTTTCTAGCAGGCTGGTCATTATTTTGTGGACACTGAGTTTGGAAATGCCCTTATGGATGTGCAAGCCATGTGGGCCACACTCAGGCCCCAGAGCTGTGCCTAACAGGCAGGCAGAGGACTTGGGGTCGTTTGCAGATCAAGCTCACTGTGGAGTAGACTATGAAAGATTAAGGCTCTGGTTGTCATGGGAGTCACATACAGGAACTGCTTCCCCCTATTCCCACTCACAGGACCCCCACAGGCTTCATTAGAACAAGGAACATCAAAAGGTCCACTCAGCCCCAAACATTATTGCTCCTGGTCATCATAGGCAGGGGAGGACCAGGTTAGCATCAGAGGTCATCTGAAAGGATTCTGAAATATGTGTGAATCACACATACACTGTTGAGCTACCAAAGGAATAAGCTCTTGGCTCCTGGAACTGAAATGCATAAACAGTAATAGTTCAAAGCTAGAAAAGCTGTTCATTAAATATCTTCTGTGTGCTAGAGCCCGTATATACACACATCTTTAATCCCCAGAGCAGCTCTGCAAACCAGGGTTATTTTACAGTGTCACAGAGAAGTTGCTGTTTGCTCATTCACCTTGCTTCTAATAGGATGAGCCAGGCAGTGGCTGCCCTGAGATTACTGCAGCATGGAAGTACGGCTCTTTCCTCCAGCCCACATTGGCTAATGGGCCTGCTGCAGGATGAGCAGTACCTTTAATGCACTCACCACAGGCCTGGCACGTAGGAATTAGGTGTTTGTATCTCTCATTTCCACCTTGCAGTTTTGCCATTTCCACTTGGGATGGACCCCTTTTGTGGAATGGCCTCTGAATTGACAGGATTGAGTAATAAATATCTAAATCCAAGATACCCTTCCAGTCAGCTGGGCCTTATTGAGGGGCTCCAATATACCGTGCAAGTTTGGGGACCTGCTCTGAAAAGATTGGAAGTAAGAATAGTAATAGGTTTCCCTCAATAAAGTTTGCCTCAATGCCTGAATAATGTGTGTAAAGCCCCTAGCTCAGCACTAGACACATAGCAAGCAATCAGTAAATATTGTTTGTAAGTATACTTACCAAACAATGATATTAATATTTTCCATGATGTGGTGGACATCTTTCATAGGCCTTCAATATCTCAAACACCTTCCCCATATTTTGCTGGCTCTCCACCTGTGGACTGCACCTTCGCAGCATGGAGTCATTTTCTTTTGCTCAGCCTCTTTTGCTGCACCCCTGTGCAGTAGGTTCCCTGCAGTGGCTGCTTCATAACAAAGTGGCTTGTCCTCTAACATTGATTCCTCATCTTCAATAAGAGTGTATGGTGCTAAAGGTAAGGTTTTACTTTTGCAGCAGGGGCTGTTGTGGGTTTGACCCTGGCTCACAGGCTTGGGAGAGGTACTAGAATTTCCAGTGTCCTTTGTGCATCGGAATCCCCCGTGGGACTGGCAGGAGCTCTCTGGTTTCTTCATGCCCATGTAGGATCTGGATTCTCTTCAGAGCTTGCAATATGTTTTCTCCTTTCTTCCTTCAGTGTATGAGGTAGTCACAGCCACAGGGGATGTTCGTGGTGCAGGAACAGATGCCAATGTCTTCATCACAATTTTTGGAGAGAATGGGCTGTCTCCCAAGCTCCATCTCACCAGCAAGTGAGTACCATCTTGGCCTTGGGGGGGGGAGCTAGGATGTTAGGGTTGATTAAATTCTGGAACCTAGCATGGTCTACTGCTCTGGGCAGAAGGCACATCTGACTACAAGCATTTTAAGTGGCAATGGGCCACTGACAGCTGATCATGCATCAGCCAGGGATTTCCTAATAAATCTCTTGTCAACCTTCCTTAGCTTCTCTCTTGTTTTGTGAACAGTAATGCCAAATTTGGATCTCCCAAGAATTCATATTACCTGTTCCTTGATGTGGGAAAATAAGCACTCAGGACTAAGACACTTGAGTCTAAGTCCAGTTTTACACTTAGTTCCATGTAACTTTGGCCAAATCTCATGGTATCCAATGTTGTGATTTTCTCATAAACCATCATAGGGCAGTTGGGAGAAAGAATGTTGGGAAGATTGTATATGGGAGGAAGCTATGACCTTAAAATGCTCTAGCCCTGCCCTGAGGTCACATGTGGACCAGCATTACGTGAAACCTGACTGGGAGCCTTGTCCTCTGTCCCATGTGGACCATGTGTTTGTGTGCTAGAGTTTGTGTCTGCAGTGTGTGCCCTCATGTACTCCACTTCCTTTTACGACTCCTGAAGGCAGGGACTGTTTTCTTTTTGGTCCTTTCTCCCGCTGCACACGAGCAAGCACACATGCACACACAGTAAAGCTCGAGCATATTTTAGGAGAATCACAGAATTTCAGAGATGGCTAGGGGCCTTAGATGGTATAGTCCACTGCTTTTCAGTTGTGCTTTGTGGACAAGGACTTGAAGTGAAGGTTCTGAGCCAACCATGCTGCCATCTTTTGGGGCAGGTTCTCTTGTCCACTTAGTTTCTGGATAAGATTCTGTCCAAGCTGGAAGTTCCACAGCCAAGAACTGATCTAATCTAAACTTTTCATGTGGAAACCGAGACCTAGAGAGGGGAGCTGAATGGCTCAGAGTTGTGAAACTTTTTGATGAGGAAACTGGTGCTTGATGTAGAAATTTTAATTGATCACATGGCCCTGTAGCCCCGGGGTGGGTAGGAAACACCCTTTGAAGCCCACTGGGGCTTCCAGGTTGTATCCTCTGGAATGTACAGCTTGGCCCCTATGGGAGTGATAGGGGAAGCTGTGGAGGTGAGCTTCCCGGAATAGTGGACTCTGTGGCTCACAGGGTGACCCGGCCTGTGACACACACTTGCCCTACATTAAGCCAAAACATCAATGCAGCAGTATTGAGGGAAGTGTAATGTGCTGTTTTGTCCATTTCCACAGAACAGGGTACCTGCCTTCTTGTACTGATCACACTGCGTGTGACTCGCTTGTGGAAGTCTTTCTCTCCATTGATGTGGGCACGGTAAAGGGAATACATGAAATAGCCATCCTCTTTGCCATGAATCCTCTCCAAAGTACACCAAGGAAGATGCCACTAACAAAGGGGAAGTGGTTGGATGGTTCCCAGGGTCCTCCGGCTAGCTTTATAATCAAAAAGGACCCTTTTCTCCTTTTGTGTTGGGTCTTCACTGTCCTTTCTCCTTCTGTTCATCGGTATCCCGATTCTTCCCTTTCTCCTTTCTCGTTTGTTATAACATCTTCTCAGGGAGGTGTGGGTGTCACTGTTATAATGTGGCACGAAAGTGAGTCCCTACCCTAACAAAGGCATTTCAGTAAAGCGGAATAAAGCACAAGTGCCAGGAGGGTGTGGCAGTGGCCTCTGCAGTCCAGCTCTGAAGACAGGAATCAACATCCTCCAGTGACCCAATAGCCACTCATAACCCAGGTGGTCGCAGGTGGGGGTCTCTACCTAGACAGCATCTGTGCCATGCTCTACACTGGGCGGCAGGAGCATGGGTCCAGCCAGGACCCTAATCTGGCTGGCCGGAAGGGCCCAACAGCAGTGTGATGTGGGCACACTTGGAAGTACCAGCAGCATCCCTGGAAGCTGGCAAGGGTTGTTTAGAGAGGTAGATGGAGCTGCAGGATGAGCACCAAGGGAATTTCTACTGGGACCTGCAGCATTTATCCTGGTTCTCTTTAAACTGTCCAAGTTCGGTAAATATCTGTGGCGTCAAGTGGTTAGAGTGAGATTTCACAAGGAGGGACAGTCTGGGCCTTCAGTAGAGAAAAGGACTCAGATAAGAGATAGGCAAGAAGAGGGTCCTTCGGACTATGAGGAAAAGCTTACAGGAGTGCAGGGGCGGCGAGGCCGCGGTGACGGTAAGAGAGAAGCAAGGTTGGAAGGGCAGGGGAGTCCAGACTTGAGAAGGCCTTGCTTGAAAGCTGGTAGGTGGATATTCAACTGGTGGCCAAGATGACCTAGGTGAGCATGATAAATGGGGAAGAAGGAGGCGAGAGTCTGGCTGGAGCAAGAACTGAGAAAAAAGTGTACTAACAAAAGTACACAGACATGGTTCCAGTCATCTGAGACTCCCCAGTCAAGATGGACACTGCGGCTCTGTCAGGCAGGGTTGCTTTGGGATTCTGGGATGCCCATGCAGCCCGGACACAGATGGCATGGAGGTCACTCTGCTGAGAGGTACAGATGCAGATAGCTGAGGTTATCGCTACCTCCCTGTTTCTGGGGTTCCATAATCTCACATCTCTGTCTGGTCTGCTCTTCCGTCCCCTCCATGCTCAAACCCAACCCCGGTACAGATGAACAGAGCTCCTTCACACACACACACACACACACACACACTCACACTCACACACACACACACTCACACTCACACACACC
>PVLD010029032.1:0-18592 GCA_004027595.1 Dinomys branickii | reverse complement strand
TCCCATCAGGGAGCAGAGAGGTAAGATGTGGGTGCTGTGCATGGAGGGCGAGGTGGTGGTCCAGCAGGAATCAGAAGTCCACCTAGTACTGTGGCCCTGGACTGATCTTCTGAACACAGGGATGAAAACTTCGGAGCAGAGCGATGGAAGACCAAAGAGACGGAGACCGCATGAGGCCATTGTGTCAGCGATGGCCACCGGAAGCCGCTCCTTGCCCTGGCTGGGATGCGTCTGGGGATGGAGGCCATGTGGGCGAGGGTTGGGGCAGCTGGTCTTGCTGTGCCTGAGTCGTGCTGGCTCGCCTCATTCTGAGCCCTGGGGTGTGGACCACAGCCTCTTTGTGTGTGTGTGTGTGTGTGTGTGTGTGTGTGTGTGTGTGGTACAGGGATTGAACCTACTGAGCTCCAGCTCCGGCCCTATTTTATTTTTTATTTTGAGACAGAGTCTCATTAAATTGCTAAATTGCCCAGTCTGGGCTTGAACTTACAATCTTCTTGCCTTAGCCTCCCAGAGCTCTGGGATTACAGGCACGCACCAGCACACCCAGCTTTCAGCTGCAGCCTTGATCTTCCAGGAGCTTCGAGGGTGAGTCAAATGAGGGGAGAAGTGGGGCTTGCCAGGCGGCTGGACTGAATGAGCATAGTCCGGATTTCAGAAATAGCTTTGCTGTAGCTCATAGCCCCTCCCCGGAGTAGTTACAGCTCCTGAGTCCATGAAGCCATCACGGGAGCCTTGGTGTTAAAGCCTGTCTGTTGTCACCTTACTTGGCCACTGAGGAGACTCAGAGTTGCTTGTGCACCAGCATAGCTGGAAAGTAGCAGAGCTGGGATTTGTTTTGTTTTGGTTTTGAGACAGGGTCTCTGCTATGTAGTTCAGGCTGGCCCTGAACTCTGTGTAGCCCTAGCTGGCCTCACATTCATGGCAAACCTCCTCTCAGCCTTGTAAGTGCTAGGATTACAGGTTGGTACTGACACATCTGGCTTAGAGCTGGGACTTGAACCCAAGCTCAGTGGGTCCAAAAGTGAGAACCCCAAACCACTATGCACTTTATAAGTGAATTAAGGCAGGTAAGGATCGCCAGGCCAGGATTTCCTAACTCCTCTGAGGCGCCCACAGTGAGGATGGCATGGTCTGGACTGGGGGCTACTAGAAGGGTGGGTCCATGCCCAAGGGCCTCAGAATATGCCCCTCCACAGACGTCCAAGGCGGAGAACCCGGCATCCCCATGGTCCTGTGCAGACACAGATAGGACTGGTATGAGGTCCCCAGGCCTCCTGATCACTAGTTCAGACTCTCACTCCTACTCCCGCTCCCTGCCTGGCTCGTCCCTGCCTTCCAGAAATTAGGGGTCATTGCCCTACGTGGCCACAGGAACTTTTGGCACCTCAGCTTCTGGCTGCCTGTGGTCCCAGTGCACCTGTCACCTGCGGTCTGGTCCTGCTGACGCAGCATCAGGAAGGAAGTGAATAAGCCCTGGCCAGGTGGAGCCAGCATGGTGCAGGGCAGGGTGCACAGCTGCTCTGTCCCCATCTCCTGGTCCTGCCCACCACCCTGTCCCTCCACCCTAACACGTGGGATTGATGCAGGGTCCCAGAAAGTGCCCACCACGTACTGTGTCTGGGGCTGGACTTTGAAGATGGGGACATCCATCCATGCCATTCCCCAGCCACACCCAGAGACTTGGGGGGCACAAGTCCTGGTTGCCAGAGGCTTGGTGTATGTGTGGGGGCATTAGGCTTTCTAGGGTTACATGAATAGCTAGGAGGAGCTCACCTCTACCTTTCCTGCTGCTCACAGTTTGGGGGTCCTCAGGGTATGTGAGAGACCAGTATAGCAGAGCGGGCTGGTGTCAAAATTAAAGACCCTCCCAGAGCTGGGTGTGGTGACGGGCACCCATAATCCCAGAATTTGGGATTGCTGAGGCAGGAGGATCATTTCAAGTTCGAGGCCAACCCGGGCTACTTATATGAGTTCAAGGTCAGCCTAAACTATATAGTGAGACCTTGTGTCCAAAAGCAAAACAAGGGGCTGGGGATATAGCTCAGTGGAATAAGTGCTTGCCTGGCAAGCACAAGGTCCTGAGTTCGATCCCTAGTACCGCAAAAAAAAAAAAAAAAAAAAAAAAGCAAAACAAGCCAGGGATGGTGGCGCATGCCTGTAATCCCAGCACTTGGGAAGCTGAGGCAGGAGGATCCTTGTGAGTTCTGGGCTACAAAGTGAGCTCAAGGCCAGTCTAAACTGCATAATGAGACCCTGTCTCAAAAAGACAACATAACAAAACACCCAAAAACCACCACAACAAAATCAAAAACAAAATTCCCACCTGGCCCTGACCCCATGTCCCCTTAGGAAGAGAGGAGACTGTGCTGTGAAGAGACATCACAATGCCTCACCCTGCAAGCACCCCTCACCAGGGCCCTCTGGAGAGGCCTGGGAGCCCAGGGAGCCCCTGCTCCCCCAGAAGTTCGATCTTACCACCAGGGAAGCCTTTCAAGGATGCTCAAGGTGGGTGACGTCAAAGGGTGGAGCGGCAGCCTACGGCCCCAGGAAGGTGATAGAGGCCACTGTGATTGGCATCAGGCCTCTGTGAAAGGCTCAGGGGCTGGGGTCACCGCCACCAGCCGACTCTGGACCCTGCTCCTCCTCCCCACGGCTGCCTCGCTACAAGAGATGATAAGTACTAGGTGGGTTCTTTTGGGGGCTGCTAAGGATAGGGCCGCACCATACTAGGCAGGCACTCTACCAGTGGGCTACATCCTCGTCCCTTTGTAAAGTTTTATTTTTGAGACAAGGTTGTCCAGGCCTCCCAGAGTAGCTGGGACACAGATGTGAGCCCCCACACCCAGCCATGAAGAGCTAGTTAACTGAGGGTTCAAGTCAAGGTGATTTACACAGAACAGCTCATCAGGTCCTCAGTGTAACACTACAGGGTCTTGTTTGTCCCACTTTCTCGGTGGGCAAACTGAGGTACAAGGTATTATAGTTTACCCAAAGATCCAGCAACTAGTAAAGGGGGACTCGGGCTGATGTGCTCTCCTCAGAGGTCCTAGCGAGCCATGCCAGACTGGTGACGACTTGTGTTTCCTGTCCCCATCTTTACAAGCCTGTGGGGCCCCGAGCCTTGTTACCCTGTTTTGGAGAGGAGGCAGCGAAGTGTAAAGACGCCAGAGGTGGCCTAGCCCAAAGAGGGGGCCGGCCACAGAGGACAGACCCTCAAACTGCAGGGCCCTGATGGCCTCCCCAGCCGCCTCATCCAGCGCCGTGGAATTTGGGGATCTTCCACGTACAGCACGGTGCTGTTGACCGAAGCAGGCGGCTTTCCCGGGTCCTGGAGGCCGGTACTAATACTGCGCATGCGCAAGAGCTGTCTGGCCTGCGCGGCGTGCTGGGAGAAGGGACAAACACGCTTTGCATGTAGGTGTCTCTCAAAGGCCCTGGGACCTGGGCGAGCCGGTGTACACCTGTAACTCCAGGTACTTAGGAGGCTGAAGCTGGGAGATTGGAAGCTGGAGGGCAGCCTTGGAGGGCAGCCTGGGCAATGTAGAGAGAGCCTGCCTCAAAGTAAAGAAGACCTGTTCAGGTAGCTCACTCATAAGGCACTCACTCTTCTGGTAGCTCACTCCTCTTCCAGTAGCTCACTCTTCTGGGTTGATCTCCATTACTGAGGAGAAAAAAGACAGCTGTTGTCCTTGGAAGGATAAGAACAGTTTTGAAAGGCGAAGAGGAGGGTACAGGCACAGTCAGATGTCTCGTTCTAAGAAATGCATCACGTTCTTGCCTGAACTAAGATGGCTATCTATGGTGGTGCTGCTAAGGAACTTACTGGGTTTGCCCTTGAATGTTGTGACTGTGCAGTGCACACCCTGTACACTTGGGCAGGAACCGTCGAAGCAAAGACTGCCTGCGGGGGTAGCCCTGGGTAAAGCTAGATGGGACAAATGGTTTGCAAATCAAAAGCAAACGGGCTGCTGTAGGCTGGGAGCCCCTGAGCCTCCTTTTGTAAGAGGGCAGGAACTCCCCTTCTCTAACTCTGCACCTGGGACTCTCTCAGTGTCCCCAAGGATGGGCAGAGAGGAATAGGGTTCCCCTTGTGGCCGGGGGAAAGGGATGGAGCGGATGGCCACAGTCAGGGCTGGGGAAAGTCCTTCATAAAATGACATTTAGTACTTGTTAGACGGGGTTGGGCTGCAGTGGACCCGACAGTCAGCCACAGGTCGGTCCGGGGGGCAGCAGAACAAGAGGTAAGTGTCAGGGGTGATGGGGCCCCCCAGCTAGGGAAGCGAGGTCACAATGCCAGGTGTTCTAAAGTGGAATGGCGGGCAGGACCCCAGACTGGCATTCCAGTAAGTGGAGCCTGCACCTCAAGAGCACCCCTTTCTCAATGCCTTGGTGTGTGAGGCTGCTATGTCCAGGGTAAGGAGAGGGTGCTAAGCCAGAAGCTAGATGTGTCCCGGGGAAGGCCCGAGTCCCTGATGAGCCAGAGGAGGCTGCTGGGGCTGGGGAAGCCTGGCTGGGTGAGGGGTGACAGGGGGACCCTGGCCAGGACACAGCCTAAGAGGGCAGTGTAACCTGAGTTGGAGCCCCAGGGAGGGGGGCGCTTTGGGCTTCACTTTGTAGGGTGCCAGAAGCTGAAGATGCTTGGGAGAGGAGCAGGGTCTAAGGGTTTTGCCCTTTATACAAAAAGATTGTCCGAGGTGATGGTGCGTGCCTGTCAACTCAGCAGCAGGCTGAGGCAGGAGGCTGAGGCAGGAGGATCACAAATTCCAACCCAACCTAGGGAATTTAGTGACTTAACGAAAGCTATCTCAAAATAAAAATTAAAAGCCAGGGATATAGCTCAATGGCATAGCACCTGCCTGGCAAGTGCAAGGCCCTAAATTCAATTCCTGATACTAAAAAACAAAACAAAATAATACAACTCAATATGGTATAACAGGTCCTTCAATAATTAAACTCTATTTAAACTTCTGATTTGCTGGGTGTGGTGGCGCATGCCTGTAATCCCAGCACTTGGGAGGCTGAGGCAGGAGGATCGTTGCAAGTTCGAGACCAGCCTGGGCTACAAAGCGAGCTTAAGGCCAGCCTGAACTGCATAGCGAGACCCTGTCTCAGGAAGATGCCCCTCAAAAAATAAAAAATAAAATAGAAATTAGAAAAGGCGGAGAACGTAGCTTTGTGGGAAGGCCCTGGGTTCAATCCCTAGTACTGCCAAAAAAAAAAAAAAGAGAGAGAACCGGACAGAGCAGAAGCACAGGCCAGAAAGGCAAGAGGCTGGAGGAGAGGCAGGAAGACTTGCTAGGAAGTGGAGTGACACGAAGACGGGTGAGGGGCAGGGACCGAGAGGACAGGCGAGGACAGGCGGAGCAGCCAGCTGCAGGGTGGGAGGGCAGATTCCCAGCCCCCCTGCGAGTGGGCGGCGCCCCGCGAGGACAGGCCCAGGCTGCAGACGGAACAAGCAGGGGATCCGCGGGCCCGAGGCCGGAGACCGCGCTGGGGCCGCTGGCTCTGCGGGCTCCTGCCTCGCGCCTGGCGTCACCTCCGCGTCCCAGCCGCCCCCTCCTGTCTTCTCCTCAGAATCCCTCCACACCCGCCCATGGGTCGAAGACGCCATCGGGCCAAAAGGTGAAGCCCCCGCGCGCCTCGCTGGCCCGGGCGTGGACGCGGGACCGGGAGCAGTCTCTGGCGGCCGCCTACGTGCCCGTGGCCGTGGGTCCCCAGGGGCAGCCCCTGGGCCGGCTCCGGGCCACCTTCTACACCGCCCAGTACTCCAACTCGCTGAGCCCCTTCTACACCCTGCAGAAGCCCACCTGCGGCTACCTGTACCGCAGGGACACCGACCACACCCGCAAGTGCTTCGACGTGCCCCCTGCCAACGTGGCCCTGTGACAGTCCTAGTCCGCGGCCTCTCCGGCGCCCACGGCCCAGAGCGCACTCTCCCCTGAGCAGCGATTAAACGTTGTCCTCCTCTGCCCTGGCATCTGAGTGGGTGGCTGTGGGTGGATAAACTGAGGCCTTGGGGGGTCGTACAGCGGGGTCGGGTGGGGAGGGCTGGAGACGGAAGGACTTAGCGAGCCCCAGCGCCCTCTGGAGGCCCACCTCGGCAGTGAAGTCGCCGGGCGGGCTCTAAGAAGCGCGCCAGGGTCCCCCTGGACAAGGACAGGGTGGGGTCGGGGCCCAGGAGGGAGAAGAGCCTGCTAGGGCCCTGTGGTGTCGCTGGGAGTGAGGGTCCGGTAGCCCTGGAGGGGGAGTCAGGCTCCTCTGCCCACCACACCTGCCCCCCCATCCACCCTCCTGGGTGGGCTCTCGGGTCTGGTGTCCACCCCGGGAAGGGACCCTGCAAGCCGGGTACCCAGGGAAGCCGCAGAGCCTCTCCTGCCGGGTCCTCCGCGGGATCCACACTTCTGCCCTCCGTGGGTGCCCGAAGCTGGGGTGGCCCGAGCCCCTCTAGCCTGTCCTCAGGAGCAAAGGCTTTGATGCCAACGCCTACAAGTTGTGAACCGGCGCGGGGGGTTCCATTTTCTGCCCCAATTCTTTTATCTCAGGTAGAAAGGGTGAGCCCCGCTAATGGGGCTGGGGAGGCCACTGCCGCGACCCCACTCACCGCTCTAAGTGGCCCTTGTAAGAGACCACAGTCCACCCCATCGCTTCTGCCGCAAGTCCCTCAGGCACCGTCTTAAGAAGCTCAAGCCCTCTTCAGCCAATGATCCCGTTCCCTGCACCCCCTTGCCCCTGGAGTACTGAGGATTGAACCCAGGGCCTTTGCACTGAGCACATCCCTAGCCCTTCCCTTCAGATTTTTATTTTTTTATTTTTTTATTTTTTGAGACAGAGTTTCACTATGTAATTCAGGTAGGCCTTGAACTCACTTTGTAGCCCAGGCTGGCCACAAACTCCCAGCTATCCTCCTGCCTCAGCCTCCCAAGTTCTGGGATTACAGGCGTGCGCCACTATACCCAGCTCCTGGCCCTTTTCTTTTTCTTCCTTCCTTCCTTCCTTCCTTCCTTCCTTCCTTCCTTCCTTCCTTCCTTCCTTTCTTTTATTTTGAAATAGGGTTTTGCTAAGTTGCTCAGACTGGGCTTTAATGTGCAATCCTCCTGCCTCAGCATCCCAGAGTCCCGGCATCGCATGCATGCACCACCATGCCCAGCTTGGGTAGGTGATATCCTGTAAGAAAGACACTCTTGTCCAATTAAAGACACTCCTGGTTGACCTGATGGACCAATAAAGCCCTTGGAGGCAGCCAAGCTGTAAGATCACAGGCCTGATGGTGCACGGCCCTGGGACCGAGAGTGTCCTTTCTCCCCTGGCTGAGTGTCCAGACAGAAACACAGCTCTGGGGATGCCGTGGTGGCAGCCATAGGAGTCTCTGGCCATGGAGGCCGGGGGGTGACCATTGTCTGTGTATCTAAGTGGCTGACCAGGGGTCACTGGTTTTGAAGTACCCAGAACTAGCACAGCTTCTATATAGCAAAACCATGTGGAGGGGAGAGAAGAGGTCTTCCTGGGGAGGGGTGATGCTCACACAGGAGAGCTGGGGCAACCAGAGGGGGGCGGAGGAACCTCTGTCCCCAGGCTCCTTCACCTCCACATCTGGGACCTGGGAGGGCTCTGTGGGATGCAGAGCCCAGCTGGACTTGAGCAAGTCCCCCAACATGGGTCCCAGCTCCCTGCCCTGGGACCCTAAATACACTTTTTTTTTTTTTGAGACAGGGTCTCACTATGTAGTTAGTTCTATCTGGTTTTGAGCTCACAGTGTAGCCCAGGCTGGCCTCAAACTCACAGTGATCCTCTTGCCTCAGTCTCCTGAGAGCTGGTGCTAGAGGTATGCGCCACCATATCTGACAATTGTTTTGTGGGGAGGGACAAGGTCTCACTATGTAGTTCAGGCTGGCCTTGACCTGGCAGTGATCCTCCTGCCTCAGCCTAGCAAATGTTGGGATTACAAGGATGCGCCACCATTCCCGGTTGTAAGCAAGTCTATCATCTGTGTCTGAGGGCAGGATCAGGAACATTAGGAACCTAAAACAACAGGATAAGCAGGGCGCAGAGGCCACAGGATCAGAAGGGCTGCTGGCTGGCCACCCATGGGTGCTAAGTAGGATTAGGAGATCGCCAGCTGGGTGGGAAAAGCCTCTCACCCAGCTCACTGCCATAATCTGGGGAGCTGCTGCTCTGGGTGCAGGCCCTGCTGCCGGGGCTTAGCGGAGACTTTTAACACCGGGCTCTGGTGTCGCCTCACTCGGGCACGGCCAGCCCCTCTCCTCTGGTCACTACACCGGCCCTCTGAGCACAGAGGTCCGGGCCACACCACCCTCACGGGGCCGCCTCTGTGCACCTTGGGCGCCAGCCTCCCGAGGCCGGGCCATGGGCAATGTGGTGGAGGGCAAGTCGGTGGAGGAGCTGAGCAGCACCGAGTGCCACCAGTGGTACAAGAAGTTCATGACCGAGTGCCCCTCGGGCCAGCTCACCCTCTACGAGTTCCGCCAGTTCTTCGGCCTCAAGAACCTGAGCCCCTCTGCCAGTCAGTACGTGGAGCAGATGTTCGAGACCTTTGACTTCAACAAGGTGGGCAAGGGCCCTGCCTGGGGTGAGGAGGAGCCAGAGAGTCCCTGGAAGAGCGGCTCTGTTTACAGCGATTTAGGAGCCAGATCCTTCCTTCCTTCCTTCCTTCCCTCCTTCCTTCCTTCCTTCCTTCCAGTACTAGGGATTGAACCCAAGGTCTTCACATTGAGCTATACCTCCAGCACTTTCTATTTTTTATGTAAGACTGGGCTGGAACCCAAAATCCTCCTGCCTCAGCCTCCCAGAGTGCTGAGATTATAGGCTTGCACGACCACACCTGGCTAGGTAGGGAGACTTTTAAGGGCAGGGATTTGATTTATCCAATATTCATGGAGCAACTACTTTGCTCAGGAATAAGTTGGATCCTGGCCCTGCCTTTGTTTCTAAGGGGAGACAGAGGGGCCTACAAAGTAGACAGATCAGAGGCTGAATTCAGGGGGCTCTTCTGCCCCTCCCACAAGGCGTGTGCCTCAGACTCTCTGAAACGAGTGTGAGACTTCTATGGGGGTCGCTGAGCACCTGGCACTGGTACAAAGGCCCAGGCAGCTCGAGAGGACAGGGAGGAGAGCAGAGAGCCGCGCTGGGCTGGCCTGGGCAGGGCCACCGCATTTGGGTCACCCACAATGCTCTGTGGACGCTGGGACTGGGGATGGGGAGGGTTGCCTGGTCACTGAGGGCCAGGACACCCCAAATCCAAACACCCAGCTCATCTTTCCTTGTGCTAGGATTAATGGGGGGTCTGGAAGCCAAAAGGCAGACAGGCTGCGTGACTTGACCTTGTCGGGAGTGTCCTCCTGAGGAGCTGGAGGTGGTGGCAGGAGGCGTTGAACCCCGTCTCTCTCTCAGCCACAGTCTAGTTACCTGGTCAGCCCTGGTGGGTGGAGCATTGATTAAGATACTGGGTTTCAGATGTAAATCGTCCATTTATTTGGAGCAATTTGGGCAGATATTGTGGTAACAGAATCCAGATTCACAAACCCAGTTCCCACCCTGCTGTCCCCTCACCTTAAAGGTGACATCAAGTGGTGCCTGGCCGTGTGCCTCTGGGGACATCTGGGGCCACACAGCTATTTTAAACTCCCTAATATGTGGGGCTTAGGGGGCAAAGCAGATTATGGGCTTGGAGGTTTGGAGTCCTCACCTCAAGGGCAGTATCCGGGTCCCCAGAGCTCTCCTGAGGGGGAGCAGGGCAGGGCAGAGATCAGGAGGGGTGGTGCCAGTGCACTGGACCTCAGTGCCCTCAAGGAGTCCATATGCCTTTAAGCCTACTCAGGAGGCTGAGGCAGGAGGATTGCAAATTCAAAGCCAGCCTGGGCAATTTAGACTCTCAAAAAAAGTGGGGGGGAGCTGGGGATGTAGCTCAGTGCAGAGCTCCCTCATATCACAAACAGCCACGGGAAGTAGGTTTGGCCCCTACCTTGGCATTTCTAACTCTCCCCCACCCCCAGCACTTCTCTCTCTTTTTTTTTTTGTGGTCCCAGTCTCTGAAGGTTTCTTATCCAGTAGAGTACCCTTGGGCTTAACTCCCAGGACCATGCACGGTCGGTTAATGCACACTGAGCTCAGGTAAGAACCTGGGCTCTGCTTCTTTCTGATTTTTTTTTTTTTGAGTGTGGATACTGGGAATCGAACTCAGGACCTCACCCTTGCAAGGCAGGCGCTGTGCCCCTGAGCTATATACCCAGCCCTCTCTTTTTTTTTTTTTTTTTTTTGCAAGGGAACGGAACTGAGGATCTTGCACTTTCCTGGCAGGCACTGTGCCAGAGCTAAGTCCCTTGCCCACTTCTCTTCTGATACTATATTATTATATTTTCTTTTTGAGACAGGGCCTTGCTATGCAGTTCAGCTGGCCTCAAACTCATTTTGTAGGGCTGGCCTAGAACTTGCAGTGATCCTTCTATCTCAGCCTCCCAAGTGCTGGGATTACAGGCATGTGCCACAACTCCAGGCAATTTTTTTTTTTTTCCTTTTGGTTTTTCTTTTTTTCCGGTACCGGGGATCGAACTCAGGACCTTGCGCTTGCCAGGCAAGCGCTTATGCCACTGCTTTTGGTTTTTTTGAGACAGAATCTCGCTATGCAGAACAGGCTGGCCTTGAGCTCACTTTGTGGCCCAGGCTGGTTTTGAATTTACAACGATCCTCCTGCCTCAGCCTCCTGAGTGTTGGGATTGCAGTTGTGAGCCACCACACCTGGCTGTCCTATATTTTCTTTTAAAAATTTTTTTTGGAGGTTGAGACAGTCTGGCTATGTAGTTCAAGCTGAACTCACTATGTAGCTTAGGCTGGCCTTGAACCTGTGGTGACCCTTGCCTCAACCTCCTGAGTGCTGGGATTAAAATTGTGTGCCACCATGACCGGTGTGATACCAGATTTCAAGTGACATTTAACCTCTGTGGTCATAGTCCATGAGCTCCACAAGGGCAGGGACTTTTTTCTTTTCTTTTTCCTTTACTGGGGATTGAACTCAGGACCTTGTACTTGCCAGGCAGGCACTTATGCCACTGAGCTAAACCCCCAGCCCATGGGCAGGGGCTTTTTTGTTTGTTTTTGCTTCACCACACTTAGCTTTTAACTGTGCAATTATTATTATTATTATTTTTTTTTGTCTTTCTTTTATATATATATATATATATATTTTTTTTTTTTTGGCGGTACTGGGGATCGAACTCAGGACCCTGTGCTTGCTAGGCAAGCGCTTATTCCACTGAGCTATATCCCCAGCCCCCCTATTTTTTTGTCTTTCTGAGACAGGGTCTCACTATGCAGCTCAGGCTGGCCTAGAGCTCACTTTATAGCCCAGGCTGTCCTCAAAACTCACAGCGATCCTCCTGCTTCAGCCTCCTGAATGCTGGGATTACAGGTGTGTGCCACCACGCCTGGCTAACTGTGCAATTACTAAAAGCAGAGCATCCTTGTGACACCCTGTGAAGTTTTACTGCTTTGATTCACTGACATCAGCACAGAGTGGTTTAGAGACTGGGCAGGAGGTGGATTCAGCCCTGGGAGCTGTGGTGCAGAGTTAAGACAGGGAGATTTGAACACCAGGCCCCAGCATCCTGCCTCTGAGCACAAGGGTCCCATTTAGGGGGCCTGGTTCTAGCAGGGCTTTCTGCTTTTCATCCAGGATGAGGACAGAGATCCCCACCTGCTGGGAGTCTCTGTGAGACTGACCAAGGACTCAGCACAGGAAGTGTGCAAAGAGCACTGATAACACACTACTGTGGACTGTCATTGAATCTAAACCTCACTGCCGTCCTAAAAGCACGATTGTTAGCCCCACTTCAGAGCTGATGGCATGGACACACTCAGAGACCCGTGTGATGAGCCAAGTTTGCGCCTCTCCTAAAAGGTGGTTTAGGTCTTTTTGGTGCAAAACCCCTTAATTTTGCCATTGCCACTTGGTAGTCATTATGTTTTAGTTACAAAATAATACAGCTCATTGTAAAAACTCCCAGGATTCTAGAAAGACAAAAAAGACAGGCAAGAGCACCCTCACCCTGTGTCCTGCCCCCTGCCCAAGTGGAGCCTCCTTGGCAGGTTTCTTGCTTTTCCAACCCTTCTGGAAGCCCTGGACCATGGAAAAACTGCACACAAATATGTTCACTGGGACCCAGATCAGGTGCTTTCAGAGGCCATCCTTGCCCTGGCTCTGCCACCACCTGCCAGCCTTTGCTTGTATGCTGTTAGTGACAGGGAGCTCATTACTGCACAGGAAGCAGGCTAGCTGTTCTGCTGGCAATGCTGCTTGCCTTTTGTATCAGCTCCAAATCAGCCTCTTGGTGACCTCCTGGTCTCAGAGTCTTGGCTCTAAGTGCTTTACGTACATGGACCTATTTCACCCACAACAACTCCACAAAAGCCGGACCATTGTAACCATTGTTGATGAGGGAATCAAGGACATAAAGAGTCTTTTGTTTACCGGCTGTGGTGGTGCTCTCCTGTAATCCCAGAATTTGGGAGGCTGAGGCAGGAGTACTGTTGCAAGTTTGAGGCCAGCCTAAGCTACAAAGTGAGCTCGAGGCCAACGAGACCCTGTCTCAAAAAAAAAAGTCCTTTGTCCCAGATCCTACAGTTTAGACGGGTGAAACCAGGATTCAAACTGCACCCTGACACACTCTGGGCCAGGACAGAGTGCAAAGCTCTCTTGGCTCTGGACCTCACAGCCAGTCCCAGCCTGCAGCAGGCCTCTGTGCACACAAAGCGGGAGGAAGAGACGGCTGCTCCTTCTTCCTCGGCAGCCTCCTGCCTCTCTCACTCCCGCCAGCGTCCATCCAAAGCGTCCCCACCGACATACACCGTCCCCCACTGTCCCTAATGAGAAGTGGCCGGCTGAGAACAGCATCCATGACAGCTAAACCCAAAAGCCAGTGAAAGGACAGTATCCGCCCTCTTGTGCACCACGGGTGGTTACAGGATTTGATAGGAAGCCTGAGGCACGGTGTGTGTGTGTGTGTGTGTGTGTGTGTGTGTGTGTGTGTTTGAGGATGGGTGAGCCCGTGCGACATCTGGGGGAGAGGAGCGCAGAGACAGAGGTGGTCTCCCAGGCCAGACTCCAGGAGTCCCCGCCTCTCCTGAGGATCTGGAGGGGGCGGTTGGGGCCGAGCTGGGTGGGCCCAAGGACGTGGTGTGGTGGGGGCATGGCCCTGGATGACAGTGGTTGAGGCTACAGGGCCAAGACTGGAGGAGTGGACACAGCCAGGACCAAGAGGGGTGGCCCGGAGTGGTGGGCGTGACCGGGTGGGCGTGGCCCTGGCAGGTGGGCATGGTCTGGGGTGAATGTGGCCCTGGTGCATGGACAGTGGCTGGGGCTGGATGGGGGAGGCCAGGACCACAGTGGGCGTGTCTGCTGGTATGGGTGTGGCCTTGTGGTGGGTGTGGCCCGACTCACACCCTGCCCCCAGGATGGCTACATTGACTTCATGGAGTACGTGGCTGCGCTCAGCCTGGTCCTCAAGGGGAAGGTGGAGCAGAAGCTACGCTGGTATTTCAAGCTCTACGATGTTGACGGCAACGGCTGCATTGACCGAGACGAACTGCTCACCATCATCCGGGTAACTCCAGGTGCAGAGGGCCGGCGGGGCGTGGCCACCTTTGGGATGAGATGGGAGTGGGATCTGGGAGTCAGAGACAGCTTCAACCCTCACCAGCGGTATGATCGCACCTCATGGGCCTCAGTGTCCCCGCTGTGCTGTGTCCCTCACTCTGCTCCCCTTCCCCAGGCCATCCGCACTATCAACCCCTGGAGCGACACGGGCATGAGCGCGGAGGAGTTCACAGACACGGTGTTCGCGAAGATCGATGTCAACGGGGACGGTGAGGGCGCAGGCGCAGGGGTGGGGGTGACGGGGCACAGGGCAGGGTCAGCAGCGGAGGTCACGGTGAGCATGCAGGACCCTCTACTGGCCACCGCCCACCCATTCCTGGCCCGGCTGCAGGACTGGTCTTTGGGGAACCCACTGACCTCTTCACCCATCTCTGGCCGTGACCCCGGCCTCGCGGCCCCTCTCTACCCCAGGGGAGCTCTCGCTGGAGGAGTTCATGGAGGGCGTCCAGAAGGACCAGATGCTGCTGGACACGCTGACCCGCAGCCTGGACCTCACCCGCATCGTGCGCAGGCTGCAGAACGGCGAGCAAGAGGAGGCTGCGGCCAATGGGGCAGGGGCAGCGGGCTGAGCCGGCTCGTGTATGTGGGGGGGGGCCCAGGCGGTGCCCTGTGTCATTTATGTTAATATTACACAGGACCCACCGGCTCACAGGCTCAGCTCGCCTCTTTGGGGTACGTGGGGGTAGCAGAGGGGCTGGAGCTGGCGTCCAGGGTGGGCATGGAAGGATGGATCCTAGGCCTGCCAGGGCTCTGTCTGGCCTTGTCCCTCAGCCTTGGGACGCCCCACCCCACCCCTTCTAGAGCGGGGCCTCCCTGGGTCTCTGGAGAGTCCCGCACAGCTGCAGCTGCAGTGTCAACCCAGGGCCAGCAGCACATCCTCCCCGGGACCTGGGGCCTCCCTGCCACAAGTGGTAGTTGAGCATTTGCTGTGCACAGTGCAGATGGTAGTAAACAGAGAAGACAGTTCTAGTGCTCAAGGGAGCCCCGTGGGAAGAACCCAGTGGGATGCACGTGGACAAGTGTCATGCGGGTAGAATACGTGGACAGAAGCTGTGAAGTTAGTGCTCTCTGTCAGAAGCAGCAGCACAGCAGTGACCTTTGACCTTGAAACAGGTTGGAGGTTGCAGGTGAAAAGGAACCCTTGGGGGCGTTCTCTGTGATGTGAGGTCCGAATGGGGTTCTGCGCGATGTGGCAGGGTGGTTCTAAGGGGGAAGGATCCCTTTGGGTTTCAGTTTTACTAATCCAGGTGTGGTGGCACAGCCCTGTAATCCCAGCATTTGGGAAGCTGAGGCAGGAGAATCCATGAGTTCACTGGACTACATAGTGAGTTCAAGGCCAGCCTGAACTACAGTAGAGAGATTCTGTCTAAAAAAAATTTTTCCAATTTTACCAAAATTGAAACAACAGGAGTCATCATGGTCATTTTTAGGGAGTTCCTCCCAGGGGCCACTAGGAGAAACCCACATGTCCTTCGAGAAGTGTGTAAACCCTACCAAGGAGACAGGGACAGGGTATGTGGAGGACAGTGGTGAGCATGTGTGTGTGTGTGTGTGTGTGTGTGTGTGCGTGCACGTGCGCACGCAGGCATCCAAACACTCTGGGAGGGTTTGCTCAAGCTTGGCGTTGCCCCCAGGTGAAAGCAGGCAGAAAGCCCGCCCTGATCCCAGAGGTCCCTGTGTCCACACTTGGTGGCTTGTGGCGCCACACCGTTCCCAAAGGTCAGCAGCCCATAGCTCATTTCAGTGGCTGGCCGTCCCTGCTCCAACCTAAATTTCACGCCAGGGTGACACCAGGCACTCCTGGGGAAGCAGAACAGCCCATTGCAGGTGGGTGCTGTCCTGGTCCTCTGCACACCTCTACTTTAAGCAAAACCAGCTCATATGAGATCTGCAGCCCAAGGCCAGGTTTCTCAGCTCCACCTGATCACACTGCCTGGTTGCCATGGGAGCCTCTGGGCGAGGTGGGCTCCCGCAGCTGAGACCTTTTCTCAAGAATGCCCTTTCTTCTGGGCTTCACATCGTGGCTTCAGCTGGGGGAGGGGAAGGAAGGCAGGGGAGTAAATAAAAACGAGGGGTGGGAGAGGAAAAAGGGAGAGGGGAGTGGGATGCAGGTCAGGTCACGTGACCCCCCTTCTGAGCTGGGGGACAAGAGGGTGCATTTCTGTCACTGCCCAGGACAAGGAAGTCAGCTGGGGCCCGGGGGGGGGGATGGGGACAGGGAGCCGGGATTTCTGGTCCCTCTCTTGCTTGTGGCCTCTTGGGAAATCCTGGGCTCAGAGTTGGGATGGGGTCTGCCTATCACCAGAGCAGTAGTCCCCAGCCCCATCCACAGGCCACCTGCATGGTGCAGGGCACATTTCTGTCCCACCTGGGACAGAATTAGCACTTTTTTGGTGGTTTTTAAAACTTTATTGGTACATTTTAGATCTACATAATGCAACATCCACCACAGGGAATTTGTACCTGTACATGATATATCTTCTTTTTTTCCCATTCTTCTACCCTCCCTTTAATCCTCCTCCTTTTAGAATTAGTTTTTTAATTTTTTTTGTCTTTTTGAGACAGGGTTTTGCTCTCAGTTTAGGCTGGCCTTGAACTCACTATGTAGCCCAGGCTGGCCTCAAATTTACAGTGCTCATCCTGCCTCAGCCTCCTGAGCATTGGGATTACAGGCATGCACCACCACGCCTGGCCTATAAGTTTTTTTTTTTTTTTTTGCGGTACTGGGGATCGAACTCAGGACACTACGCTTGCTAGGCAAGCACTTATTCCACTGAGCTATATCCCCAGCCCCCTATAATTATTTTAACCAACCATTTTCAATCTAAAACTGATTTCTACATGAGCACCGTATGAAAATTGTACCTATGAAACCTTGGGTTCTATACAAGAGTTTTATATTTTATGCTTCCATATAAAAAAGTATCTAAATTGAAGGTAAAGAAAATGCTATTGCAGTTCCCACAGGAAATTGTCCCATAGGGTACCCCTGCTGTAGGGTGCTGGTTTCCACTTTCTGTTCTTGAAGGGGTCTGAGCTGCTCAGCCCTCTGCAAGTGGAGGGGCTTTCTTTGAATCTGGTTTCTATATTGAGGGTGCACAAATAGATTATATAACAAGAACAGCACAATTCCACACCTAACAGTGGTAACTAAAAGCTGCGGGGACGTAGCTCAGTGGCACAGCACTTGCCTGGCAAGCACAAGGTCCTGAGTTCGTGTCCCCATAGCAAAAATACACAAATGAACAGATAAAGAAAAGCTGTTCATTTAGCCCAAGCTGCTCAAGTCAGGGAAGGGAAGTGGCCAAATAGGGTCCTACAGCCACTGGAGGCAAAGCCTGGTCCTGCATCCAGGTCAGCAGGCCCCATTGTCCCCAGAGACAGAAGTTTTCTCCAAAGGGGGGGCAGGCAGGTGGAGCTGAGGGGAGGGGCCGAGCTGACATGCCTCCTCGGGCAGAAGGACCCCAGATGTCTCGCTGTAGTGTCCCCTTGGTGATACCCCTGGGAGGATGCCTTGGGGGGTCAGAGGGTCCTCCCCATGGGCACTGCTGGGGAGACTGGGAGGTTGTGATTGTGACCCCCAACACACCCTACATCCAGCACTTCCAGCCCCTGCTCCCTGTGTCTCTGCTTCCCGAAATATGGGTGCTCGCCATGCTGATCCGGCTCAGAAGACCCCCTCCCTCAGCTGGGCCCCACTTCCCACTGAGGACTCCTAGAATTGTGTGGGACCCCACTTCCTCCAGCGGGGTACAGTTCTCCCAGGAGCAGCTGAGTTTCCTTCGGACCCTAGTATTCCCTAAATAGGGGACTGAGCCCCCTTGGCCAGCTTGGGGACTCCCGTGGGGTGCAGGGTTCAGAACATGGCACTTTTCCGTCTCTGCTGGGTGATCCAGCCTCCAGGGTTCACATCCATCTGCAACATCTTCATCACCCACTGGTCTCGACGGGCACCTTCGATGAACTCATCCAGGGACAGCTGGCCTGGGAGGGGGTGGCTGGTCAGGGGAGCAGGAAGATCGGGCAGGGGCAGGGGCAGGGGCAGGATAGGCACAGAGGCCTTCTCTCCTGCGACCCTACACCTTCTTTACACATCAGCGGCAGTCTCAGCCCTAAGCCTGTTTGGTCCACCCTCCGATTTCCCAGGAGCCCCCTGGAGCCTGGGGATTTCTTGGCAGTTGGACTGCAGTCTTCCTGTTGCCCCCAACACCTCTGAAATGCTGAACCTCCCAAGAAGGCTTAAAGGAGGGGGTCTCCCCACCAGGTTTTCCTTTCTTCCTTCCTTCCTTCCTTCCTTCCTTCCTTTCTTTCTTTCTTTCTGGTGCTGGGGATGGAACCCAGGGCCTTTGCACTGAGCTGCATTCCTAGCCCTTTTTATTTATTTAAAAATATATTTGCTGAGACATGGTCTCACTATGTAGTTCAGGCTGGTCTCAAACTTCAGTTGATCCTCCTGTCTCAGCCTCCCTAGTACTGGGGTCGCAGGTGTGCGTTACCACACCCAGCACCCGCATCTCGGCAGGGACACAGAGATCAGGCTGAGGCCAACAACCATCCCTGTTTTCTTTTTGTCTTTTTGAGACAGGGTCTCTCTATGCAGTTCAGGCTGCCCTTGAGCTCACTTTGTAGCCCAGGCTGGTCTCAAACCTGCAAAGATCCTCCTGCCTCAGCCCCCCGAGTGCTGAGATTGCAGGTGTGCACCAGCATGCCTGGTTGTCCTCCCTGTTTTCTCCTCACGGCCTGGCCCCTGTCCGTAGCTGCCAGGGTTGGCGACACCAATGCCTGAGGTGCCCTTCGCTATTTCACGCCATCCTCCCCTCCCTAGTTCCCAGTGAAGGGTTCAGTGGTAGGAAGTGGGAGCCTGTAGCTCAGGCCCTGCCAGGCACTGTGGTGCTGTGGAGCGGACAGCTCACCCTGCCCCGCTTG
>PVLD010029031.1:0-18588 GCA_004027595.1 Dinomys branickii | reverse complement strand
GGGTATCTTTTTGTCTGGAGAGGAATATTGATTAGTGTACTATATTGTTTTCCAGTTCCTAAATTTGAAGAGTGAGCAAGATTTCCATTGTTTCAGCAATATGCCTAGGAACTGGTGAAACATCTAGCTTACAACTTTCTGTTTCTAGCTCTGTTATATGTAGCATTTATTTCAGACACAGTATTGTGTTCTGATATGCTTTTATATCTGCAAAGGAAAACCTACTGTAGACAAATGCATCTAAAAGAACTGGCTGGATTGGAAATCTTATTTGGGAAGCCTTAGGAAAAATTTCTTTAGGCCATTCCCCAAAGTTACATTCAAAAGCCTGAGAACACTGACATAGTGTTCAAAGAAAAGGCATTTTTCATGGGCACTATGATCTTTGAAATACTAAAAAAATTACCTACCATTTTTAAATGTATGCCAAATCTGTGTCCAAATGAATAATCCATCCTACTTGAGAACAAATGACGATGATGGTGGTAATGATGATTATGCTAATAATCACCATCATAATAATAATAGCTGCCATTACTAAGCAATTACTATGTACAAGGCGGTGTATTAAGCTCTTTGCATGCATTTTTCTTATTTATCCTTGTAACAATACTGAGGAGTATGTATATAATTATCCCCGTTGTCGAGATGAGAAAGTGAGGGTCAGAAAGATTTAAGCAGTGTGCCCAAGGTCCCACAACTAGTTAGTAGCATAAATAAGATTCAAAATTGGTTCAGTCTGGGGTGTAACCCAGTGGTAGAGTATGCACTTAGCATGTGTAGGGTACTGGCTTCCATCCCCAGAATGCAAACAAAGCCCCAAACCAAAGAAAAATACGGTCGATGTGATTCCGACTGGTGCATTTAATAGCTAGATTGTATTCCCTATATACTACATACAGAAATGCTACAGAAATAGACAGTACTCAAGTGACTTTAACGAACACTTATGGGGTGACTATTAAGCAGTAGGATCCTGAGTAGTTTACAGGAGAACAGTCTGACTCTATATTACTTTTCTCAATCTTAATAGATTAAGAAACTCACAAAAATATATGTATTTTTATGTAAATAAATCACTCAGCAAGTTTGAGACCACAACAGTAAATGCCTAAAATAGTTTAATGCTTTTAGGGTATGAGGAGATTATATGGACCAGTTTTTCTCAAACTTGCAGTACTTCTTCAGAGGGCCTGTTAAAACACAGGATGAAGGGCTTCAATCTTGGAGTTTCTGATTCAGTAGGTTTGGAAGGCCTAAGAGTTTACATCTCTAATAAGCTCACAGGTGATATTACTGCTGCTGGACATGGGAGAATAGTATGAGAAACACTGGTCTAGCCATGTGAATACCAATGTGAAAAACATATCTGTGAAGGGCAGCTGGTCAACGGCCTTGTGCCTAAGATGTACTATGTTCATTTATTGAGTCACTCAGCCCATTTATTAAATACCTACTATATGGCTGGTGCTGTTTGATCCAGTGGTGACGAAAATGACATGATTCTTATTCTCATAGAAGTTATATGCCTATATCAGGCACTTTCCCATGACTGGGACGAAATGCTTGAGACCTGCATCTTAAAAGAGGAGAGGTTTATTTGGCTCACAGTTTCAGAGATTTCAGTCCTGGTAACCTGGCTCCGAGCCAGGAATGTCCTGATGGAAGGGCCTGGCATTGGAAAGCTGCTCAAGCTGTGAGAGCAGGGAAAAAGAGAGAAAAAGGAAGGGCCAGGGACAAGAAAACACTCTTTAAAGTCACTCCCTAGACTTCTTCCAACCAGGGCCCACCTCCAAAGAGCACATTCCACAATGAACTGACCAATGAATGAAGCCACTGATGAGTGTAGTGCCTCCATGATCCTGTCACCTTTTGAAAGCTCCACCTTTGAATACATGAGATTTCTTGGAAGACATTTTAGATCTAAACTGCGGCAGGTAACTGTAAACATTTGAGATAAAAGTAAAACATAAATGTGAACAGAAATTTCAAGGCTGGGCGTGGTGGAGCATGCCTGTAATCGCAGCACTGAGGAGGCTGAGGCAGGAGGATCGTTGCTAGTTTGAGACCAACCTCAGCTACAAAGTGAGCTCAAGGCCAGCCTGAACTGCATAATGAGACCCTGTCTCAAAAAGACAAAAAAAAAAAAGAAATTTCAGTATATTTTCCTACCTAAATAGATCATATTCTACACTCCTGATTTCACGTTTAAACAAATGTTAAATACTTGTGAGATTGATTACAACTAATATGTTTCAGAATGAATTTATGCTAAAAAAATCTATTGTTAAGCAGACCTGCTGAAACAGCATCAATCTATAATGAAAACAGTTATTTGCAATTTCTATCCTTTAATCTTTTTAAAAAACTCCATTCATTTATTTTTATTTTCCACACTTGATACCTTTTCATAAATAAATTTTTCTATACATATCTGTTTTATATTGTTCATTTCTAACTTCCATACTATGATCTTAAGGAATAAGCTCAGTTCAAAAATTGAACTTAAAATGCTAATGCTTAAACATATGACAATACATTCCAGAGTTGTTTTAGTTTCTGTATATATGTTCTTCACACCCCCCCTACACACACACCCAAGTGCACAGCAAGAGTCAAAAGTACATTTATATATGATTTTATTTACAACACAAGTAGGGTCAAAGAGAAGTGAGGTGGTAGTCAGGAAACTCCTGTTCTACACTGAGCAGTACCACTGGTTGTGACCTGAGGCATGCCACTGATCCTTTTAGGGTCTTGGTTTCCTCACCTGAAATAGAAAAATTTGCCTAAGGTATTTCATAATATTTTCCCTTTCACCTGGAACTTTTTTTATGCCACATGCCAATAACAAATAAAGAGGAAACTACTGTATTTCTACTTCTCTGAAAAATGAGTATTTATTCTATTAAATTTGGTGTATCATTTCAAGTGTTAAAATCCTACACTATGTGTTTTTTTAAAAATTTAATGTTGCTCCACTGGCTTGGAAAGCAAGCTGGACACATCCAACACTTCCTTTTAGATGGTAATTTTACAAAAAGATGTGCAAACTCAGTGGATCTACCAAGGCTACCACCAGAAACAGCCCCAGAGTGGTTTAGCTAGCGTCTGGCTGTACGGTTTATTTTGTACATGTGCCTACTGCCCAACCATCTATAATAAGGAAAGAATCATGGTGGTGATTCTTCCTGCACTGGACTTTTCCCTTTTTGTGATTAGTATCTATGGTTTTAGTCCAACTGTGTTGGTGTTAGAAACTTCAAAGCAAATCCAAAGCCCAGTATTTAAGGGAATATATTTTAAAGGAATACTCACTACCAATTAGCCTAGGCGGTAATGAAAATCATCATATATTTTCAATGATGAAAGGTCCCAGTAGGGGGGCTCCTAATGGATGACAGGTGCCAGAGTGAGAGGCGTCCAGTGGGAGGAGGGCAAAGCCTGTTTCTCAGTCAGTTTAAGAGAGCACAGCATGCCCTTTAAGCTGGACTCAGAACACAGACAACATGCAACCCGCAATTTCTTGTATTTCAATCAAAACGTTGCTGCTCAGGGTCAAATCACTTGAAAACTTCTAGGCAGAATGGACAGGTTACTATGAGTTTGCTATCCCTTCTGGTGTCTTGCCAAAGCGATGGATGGCATAAAGCAAACCATGAATAGAAGAGGGTTGAGCTTTATTGGTATTCCTGTGTATTTCCTTTCAAAGGTTACTTCTATTTCATACTGATATGATATACCTCCCACTAGAATGGGACTGCCACAGGGTGTGTGTGTGTGTGTTTTCTACACAGGTATGTCCCAAGTATTTGGAATGATGCCTGTCATATGCTGGTTGTTTAGAAATATATACTGAATGGATGTTACAATTGCGAGAATAATTCTTTGCCTAGCTCCTTTTTCTTTTAAAATATTTTTCTTCCCTCTATTCCAAGAAATTCAACAATTTATTCCTGTATTGTTTTGCTCTGTTCCTATCTATTCTAGTAAACATTATTTATACAGTATTTTTATTGGTACTAATGAGGTATAACATACAGAAAAGTGGAAAACATTATACAAGTGTGATGAAATTTCAAAGGCTGCACATACCTGTGTAACCAGAAGGCAAATCAAGAAATATAACCCAAACGGCACCTAGATCTCTTCAGTCATTACCGCTCCCTTCCACGGCTAAGCACTGCTCACATTAAACATTATAGATTGGTTTAACCAGGGTTTATGCTTTTCATAAATGGAACAACATAGTGCTTTTTCTTTTGCAGTGGGTTCTTTTCTCAACATATTTGTGCAATGCATGCATACTGTTGCATGTGGGGGTGCATTCCATCCATGCATGCATGGATTCATGAATGCATTTCATTCATCCACATAGCTGTACAATATTTTGCATTTTATTTGTCCATTTTATGGTTAATAGGCATTGGATTGTTTCTAGTTTATAAAAATTATGAAGAAGTCTGCTATGAAGAGGTTTGTCACTGTCTTTTGGAACACTTATGTATGCATTTCCTTTTAGAGCTGTACCTAGATTGGCTTCATTTATAATGGTGTGTATCTGACCTATTCTCCTCTGCATTTCTTTTTCACTAGATTTCTTTCCATATTAGGGAGGATTAGTCTTGCCAGTTACCATAGATGCAGCCCTTTTAATGAGAGCTGAAGACTCTTAAATTAGATAGAAATGAAAAGGCCTGGCTGTTTCCTACTATACAGCTGATGTTCCTCCCATTAATATCCATTCTTAAGGCTTTTCTGGGAATCAGGTCCTCATACAACCAAAATGTTATTGGGCATTTGAATGCATCAGTGTCTGCATATCATGTGCCTGTGCATTTCATTGGTTGCAGCATTGGGTTGCCTACTGATAACACATGAGCTAATCTGAATTAACCCATTACCATCCACTGAAATCCAGCCAAGTGCAAGGTTTTGAAAACTAGGGACATTGAGCAGTAAAGTTTTGAATAGATGTGCTGCAATGGATGATACATTTGTGTCAATTTGAGAAGTTTGGAAGTTTAACTAAGTGATTCAGCAGTAAGCCAGGGTCTTCACTTTGTAAGCATCTGAATCCGGTGTAAGAGGAGGGCAGGGAGATAGTGTGAGGGCTACACCTGCCCTAGAGGGTAGCCCACTTAGAATATAAGAGAGGAAAAGAGACTTTCTCTCCTCACTTTTGCTCTTGCTGTCTTCTGCTGTCATGAACTGCTGCCCCTCTGCCACCATACCCTGCCTTGGAGCCAGCAGATTATGAACTGAAACGTCAAACTGTGAACTAAATAAACCTTTCTTCCTTTAAGTTTGGGTGTCAGGCATTTTTTCTCAGCAACGAGAGAAAAGTAACCAAGACATACGCCAAGGAAGAAAATGATGGATGCTTTATAGGACTAATGTGACATACAGAGCTGGGAGATAGCGTGGCATTTGGGAGGCCAAGGAGAGAGGCTTCGACATAGTAATGGAACTGCCACCAAGTGAAGTAGATGGAAGCACAGATCTACGAACATTAATGACCATCCAGCGCTGCCCAAAGCTTAGGCAGATGGCAGGGTTCACTCTGTCTGCAAAGACCTACTTGACGAGGTCATACTGAGGTCAAATTAAATATTTTGGAAAGCACCCCTTTACACAGAAGGAAAAAATATCAGGAGCAAATGAGTGACTTTGTATTAGGATAGGCAGATCTTTACGTGTTAATGGCTAAGCAGCCCAGAGGTACCTACGTTTAGTATTTAAGTATTCAACCTGATGCCAGGACTATATTTACATGGTCTTGGTTTTTGTTTATGGAGACCATTTTTACTGCCACAATTGTCAGTCAGCTTTGACCACAAACCCACCAGGTAGCAATCATCGGTGCTTAGGTCAAAGAGGGTGGAAATGGTCAAACCAGCTGACTCTCAGCCTTTTTAGTGACAGACATGTTTGAAGTGAAGGATAAATTCTGTCAAGGCTGAAACTGAGTATTCTGATTCTCTCAAGTGCCATCCACTGAAATGCTGGTATGATCATCTGAAAAGTTAGTGGGGTTTAATTGTTTTTATGAATGCATGTTATTTTATCTGAAGTTTAATAAAACTTACTGTTTTTTCTTACTAGGTGCACTTTAGCTGATGTCCTGCTTCAAGCACTATTTGGACTAAAATGACATTTCTGACAAGGAAACATGGTCATGAACCAAGCCTTGTTTTATTACAGAGCTTTTTCCTTTCAGGTATTTTGTGTCAAGACAAACTTTCTGTTGGCTTGCCCACTTTTAAAGTCGTGTACTACAACACTCAGGTTGGATTTACTCATTCATATAAGTATATACTGTGCCAAAGAACTAGGCAGTGCTAGGTTCCTCTGGAAAGACTAAAAATCTGTTCTATGCCTCAAAGAGTTCATGGACTAGCAGGGGAGCTGAGGCAGGATTACAATTCTAATATAAGGTGGAATAGGAGAAGTGCCAACAGAGAAGCACAAAGGGCAAGGGTGTTCAAAGGACAGGGTGATCATTTCCAGATGGGGAGATCAAAGAAGGCTTCATGGAAGAAGTGGTATTTGTGCTGAGGCTTGAGGGGTAAGATTTCTACTGGAGGAGATAAGTGAAAGAAAAGAGAAGCATTGTGGATTCAGGGCTGGGGAGACGTGAAGCCCATGGGTGGTGGGTAAAGTGGCTGGGATGCGCAGATATCCATGCTGGAAACACAAGAAACTTTCCAGTGGATTCTGCTAACATCTGTTAAGCAGTTTCTATTACAGTTCAGGTCAAAAGCAGTACTAGCACACAGAAGAAGATCATTATTGTTGACCAGAAGCTATAACCAAGAAGTTATTACAGACAGCTGAATATGTATCATTCTTTTTATTTACCCATTAAGACTACTGAGTCCCCTCACTCAGTACCCTGGGATAAGTATCAAAAAAAGAGGGAATCATACAATGCTGAAATATAGGATTCTGGCTCTTTGGAACTTTGCCATGTTGATTTTACTCTTCCCATTTGGTAAAGGCAATTAAATACCTCCAGAATATTTCCCACTACTTTGTAACTCTGCATTGCCCGTATTGTTCTTATGCTATTTTGTAAATGGATGTCTGTCTGTTAATATGTTTTCCTTCTTTTATTTTTAAAATAAATTTTAAAAAAATACCTCCAGAACTTCAGAATGTTAGGGCAAGTTCAGGCTCTGTTTGGATCTAGAACCTAAAATGTTCCCACAGTCTTCTTGGGCCACCGCAAATGCTGATACTAATAGCTACCATTTTTGAGTATCACTTGTGCCAAACGCTTGGGTAAGCATTTTATACCCATGATCTTTAACTTTTACATGAGCCCTCCAAAGTAAGCGTTCCCACTTCTTAATGCTGCTTTACTTGTTGGCCTAAGTGCTATTTGGGGGGCATTTTCATGAGACCATGTGGGGCATGTGAGTGTGTTTTGGTCAGCCCCCAGCATTTTTTCCTGAGCCCTGATTCTGCGCATGGATTTTATTAGGTGCCTTTGCCTACAGGAATTCATTTACTCCTCACCAGAGTCTTGGAAATTAGCACTCCCATTTTTCTGATAATAAAACTGATTCTTTTTTCTTCTGGTACTAGGAATCAAACTCAGGGCATCACATTTGCCAGATAGGCTCTGTGTCTATACTGAGCTATACTTCAGACTCATAAAACTGATTCTCAGAGAGGTTGTAAGCACAGCCAACACAAAAGAAAGTCAACCTATAATCCTAATTATTTCTTGCTGGTTCTATGAATAAGGGTGCTATATCTGGTCCCATTGCAGGGACCACTTAACATTTGAAATTTTGGAATCCAATTGGCCATAGAAACCTAATGTGTGGGCTAAGAAAATAGCACCTGTTTCCCCCGTAAGCTGCCTGTCTGAAACAAGAGAGCAAAAATAAGCAAGCAGGCAAACGAGAGAGCGAAAGAATGAGAAGGGAGAGAGGAGCCTGGGTTTGGACGTCAGGCTGAGGAGGAATGGTCATGGGAAGACAAGAAGGTTCAGTTTTGTGCACTGGGAGCTCAGCTTTGACTGTATTTCTTTCATTTCTCATTAACTTCAGCGCTATCTTGCCTTTTGCCTCCAATCTCCTAGCAGCCAGGAGACTGATATTCTCCTTGGAGATTTACATCTTGGTCACCTGTCATCTGACTTGCGCTCTGCTAACTAGGCTAGCCTCGAGCACCTCTGAACCTCAGGGTGCCCTTTTTAAAAATGTGAATGGTATTATAGATAATCATAAGAACAGTGACATTGATGCTAATAAATATTCGCTTCATCGGGTGGTTGCTATGAGACTTACAGTGTGTAAACATTGGATTTTATTATCACTTGTTCTTTCTATGCAAAGGTGTCCTTGCTGGAGACATTTCCCTGTCTAAATATCGAGTTTAGTATTTCACATCAGAACACCCATCAGGAAGTTCTCTATATATTAAGTCTTTTTCGCTGGCTTCAGGAGAAGTTAGAAGCTGTTCCGTTCCCATTACAACTCAGCTGACTCAGCTACTTCTCAAAGGACGAAGCATACTTCTAATGTGGTGGTCTTTATTTTGTCTCTTAAGTGTTCTCAACAAAAGAAACATATAGAAGAAAAAGGCTGCTAATAATAATAATTTCAGATGACCACTTAGTACTCCTTAGTCATCACAAGGACGCTAGTGATCTGTATGGAACTCGTGTGTGATTCTTGAGGAAGCTTTGGATATGAGGCAAAGCATCCACATTTTAGCCCCCCTACATCTGTGCTCAAAAGTTATCGACTATCTGGCATGAACTCCATTTATATTTTCACAGGATTTATCAGTAAAATGATGGAGATTTTAATGTTTTTATAACTTCTGGAAAATCCCAGATGTTTAGATTTATCTTGTCAGTATGGTTAGCTTACTTGGAAACAAACCCATCAACATCGACTTACCATCTTTGCAGTACTAGGAGTCGAATGCAGTGTTCTTTTACCACGGAGCTAAATCTTCATCCCTCTTTATTTTTTATTTTGAAACAGGGTCTCACTAAGTTCTGTGGGCTTGGCTGGAACTTGTCATTCTCCTGCCTTGCCTCTTAAGTAGCAAGTGTTACAGGCCTGTGCCACCACACCCCACTTAGCATGGAATTATTTTTAAGGTAACTAAGTGTGCCATTGGCTAAAGTAACAGCACTCAGAACAGGAGGGACTTACAAGAATCATGTTAATCTTTATTCAAATAACTTAATATCTATCACATATGATCATCAACATGACAGGACAGAAAAAAATCTTAACCATAACTCCAAATATTCCTAAACTTGGGATAATGGTTTAGCCTGTTTCTAATAAAATATAAAGCTTGAAAAATCTCACTGAAAAATTCAAAAGACTTCTTTTGACATCAAATACCACTTAAGAAACGATATGTGCAGCATTTTGGTGTAAATGAATCAGAAACATGTGGATTAAATTTTCCACAAAATATGCACAGTTTAAAAAATTAAGTGAAAAAGTATTTCAAAGAAATGTGTTGAGTTTGGCTAACTAAAACGATTAGGGTATAATTAGTGAAATCCTTAATAGGTCACAGACACAGCGAGTTCTTTTGTTTTAAATTCTACCAACAGCATGACATTGGACAAGTTATTTACTATATTGGCCTCAGCTTCCTCATTGGTGCAATGGAGTTAGCAGTATTTAACTCATAGTGCTATTGTGTGGATTCACTAAAAGTAGCTCATTTATGCATAGCACTTCCTAGACGTATAGGTATATGTATTTGTCTGTGTACATATGAGTGCATTAGATGTGTTTATACATGTTTTAACTGTGTGCATGTACATGTGAGTGTGAGTATTCATGAGCTTCATGATTGCGTGTGAAGTATATATGCATATACTTGAGTGCTTGTGCATATGCATGAGCTTCCATGTAGGTGGTATGTGGATGAGTATGATTGTACAAATGTGTGCAATAGAGTGCTTATAAGAGTGTACATATAAGTAGATATGTGCATACATATTTATGGACCAATGTGCTGGGTGCCACTTTTTTCCAGAGGTTATGAATCAAAGTAGCAGAATGTGTAATGATGCTAAACTGAGATACATATTGAAATTTTACCCATTGTGAACTTGTAAAACTGGTAGTGGAAATGAATCAATTTATTATTTTTTCTGTTTCTAGAAAGCTATCATTGAGCTTGAATTCTTTGTTTAGCATATGATAATTTCTAATGTACTTGGCATGTTTATGACCTAAAAAAAAGATGCTCTAAGACCTTATATAGTGTGTATAAAGTCATTTTATAGCTTGTTAAGAAATGTTTTTACAAATTTTAAATAAGTATAAGTGAGATGTAACCAATAGCAGGAGAAACATATCTGAAGAAACATATAATTGCTTATTATAATACCCTTATGCTTTTCTTTTTCAGGATGCTCAAGTTACTTGGGCAGAAGAATGAGTCAATGAGCTTATTTGATATGATATTGAAAACCCTTCCCTTGTCAGAAAGGACTTTTCAGCCTAGAGATGATCTGATGTAGTTGTTACTACTGGCCTTGGATGCAGCCTAGCCCAATGTTCCACCCAGAAAGCTCCTTCTTCCTTCAAAGTTCTACAAGGAATGTGCTCCCTGATCTCTTTGGGAGAATCTTCCATGCTAGAAGCCTTGAGGTCTTCTGCATCTCCTGGACAGCTCCTCTTGCTTGAGGAGAGCTTGTTGAAAAATCTTTGCCAGAGAGCTTGTTCCATGGCTACGGCTCACCCACACATGTGGTCTTTCTACTTCTCCCATGACCCCATTCCTCTGCTGGAGATGACCCTATTCACCATCCCAGAACAGGTTCTGTCCATGAGTGAAGGTGAAAGGATGTGGCTCAGAGACAGTACTATTTCTTTGGTTGGCTGTTTGGTCTCGACTTAGCTACTTGCTTAGGGAGGACCATCTGTATGCTGTTTGTGAGCTTTGCTTCTCTCTGTCTCTCAGACGCTTTCCTTCCCTATAGCTGTGGTTGTTTCAGAAGTCTGTGCTGGAGTGCTTTGGTGGCCCAGCTGTGAGCTGCCTGTGTAGTTGCTTCCCTCTGATCTTGTCTGCTGTGTGCTCTATTTTGACTCTTCTCTTTCTAGTGGTCTGGCTTTGGGTCTCCCACTCACTATTGGATTCTTACAGGCACCGCAGGCCTCGCTGCACACCTCTCCTGATTCAGTCTAGGGTTTCAGTCCCTTTCTGCTTCCCCTTCCTACAGTCCTCATAGTTTCAGAAATCCACACCTATCTGCCCAGAACTCTTTTTTTCTCCTTGTCCTCTGCACTCCTTGGCCATCCTTTTTTTCCCAGCACAGTGGCTGCTAAACACAAAGATGTACCTAAGAGCAGGGGTTAACACAGCATCCTCTCCTCTGGAGCTCACTCTTGTCCAACTCTTGACCTCCTTGATTAGGTCTCAATCTGCTTCTCTGAGGTACTGGAACTAATTATGCAGATGAAGAGCTTACACGCAAATTCAAATAATCACCATGGGCTGGAGTAATAGGAAATTCAAGTGGGTTTTAGTGCCGGCCACATCTTTTACATTAAGCTGCCAACACCATGTTTTTATCCTTTCTTGTTCAAAAAATTTATCAAATATCATTGGTCTTTTGATAAGTAACTAGGATTTGATCTCTTTTTTGTAATAAGTGGATTTGGATTATAACAGAAATTGGCCTGTGGTATTTTGATAACCATATGCTATGACTGGTCAGAAAAGTAAACCCAATTTTTATTTCCATCTCCATTCAGCAGTAAATTTTACAAGAGAAGGAACAAAATGATTTTCAAACTTTCATAGCTTCTGCAGCAATTTGTTAACTTACACAGAGATCATAAAAGAATGGTGGTTACCACTTGGCACAGACCATGAGAAACTCTCTACCGCATGTTTTACCTGCATGTGCAGTTCCGGATGTGTGAACCAGATCTGATACTTGCTAGCTGTGTGACTCTGGGAATTAACTTAATCTCTCTGAGCCTTAGTTTCCTATTTGTAAAATTGTGCAGTTATGTACAGGGTAGTTTCACTACTAATAAAGGCACTTTGCATTTATTAAGCCTTTAATAGAAGACACTATGCTGAATTGCTTTCCATGTATTATCTTCTTTCATTCCACTAACAGCTCTCAAGGCATATATCATTAGACCTTAATTTGATAAATGAGAAAAACAAGGCTCATGTAAATGAAGTGATTTGCCCAAAGTCACCCTGTTGATAACTCAACCCATGGTTGAGTGGAGACTTAAAGCCAGATGGTGTGAGACTCCCCACAGTATCTTATTCTCACTCTCTGTAAGGTAATGCTATGAGGACCAAATGAGATGAAATTGAGAATGAATGAATGATCAAGTACCCTATAATTATTCATTTATTATAATATCACAGTCACTATTACCTTTGTGTGGATGTGGTACTGAGTATTGAACCCAGGCCCTTTGCTACATTCATAGACCATGTTTAAAAAAATTTTGAGACAGGTTCTCACTAAACTGCCCATGCCAGCTTTAAATTTGCAATCCTTCTTATCTTAGTTTCCCAGGTGGCTGTAACTACAGGCATGTGCCACCATGATTGGTAAAATTACTTTCTTGAAGTAATCATGATTAGGTTTTATTTTCTTAAGCATCCTAAAGTGATAGACTCTGAAAATATAGAAGAAATCACTTATAAAATATGACTGAATAGAGCAAAGCCTGACTCCTCTGACTCAGAGATTTGTGCTTTTACTTGATATTTCCAAGTGACAGAGTACAACACACATTGAGTGCTGTTTTGAGGGGGAATTAATGCAGGGAGGATCCATTTTTCTGCTTCATTGGAGGGCCACCATTAGCTGTTCTAATTATATAGATGTTTTCTTTAACTTCGATAATCCTGATTCTTTTTTGGAGACTGTTCCCAAGGAGTTTGCAATTATCCCAAAATGACCCCAAATTATCAAAAATATAAAACCAGAAGCCGCCCTGGGAGCACACAGGCCTTTGGTGGGTGGACCTACCAGAATCTACCAGACCCAGGACAGCCGACCTCTGGCACACGGACTAATCAGTGAGACCAGCAACACGGAAGTGTCTGAAGCAGCAGTAAGGAGCCCACAGTTGGGCTCTCCAACAGAAGGCCAACAGAACTCCAACAGAAGTCCAGTCCCAGCCCCCACATCAAGAGGTCAAGATCAGCTCCATACCCAGGAAGATTCCCATGGTAAACTTGGCTGGAGTACACAGCACATTTCTGGGTTTTGACATGGACACTATCACAGAACTATAAACACCAGATATATTTTGCTACTTTTATTTTCCCTTGTTTGTCTGATTGGCTATCCCTTTCCTGTCTGGTTGGAAGTCTTCTTGTTTTGTCTGTATTTTGTAGTTATTTTTGTTTTTGGATTTTTTTCCTATTCTCTCCTCTCTCAGGTCTACTTTTTTCCTTTCTTTTCTGTTCTCTTTCTTCCTCTTTTCATGGTGTAGGTTTCTTACCTATCTTTTTTGTTTTCTTCTATTGATCCTCTTTCTCTCTTTCCTCAACTCCTTTCTGAATATAAACTTTCAAGTAGGTAAAACATAACCCTTTCTGATTACTCTTTTGCATTGTATTTCATTCTTTCCCCCCTGTGTCCTCCAGTTTCCCAGAACTCCAGTGATCATCCTTTGAACTCCATCCTTGACACTAGTATATTTGACCTCATTCATTACTTTATCCTTCCTCCTACTCATCTTCTCTGCATCCCCGGCCCCTGCAAAAGGGTAAGATCACTCCACTAAGGAGAAAAATCACTGCATATAAGTACATGCTATACGTTTTTGTTATATAATTTTAGAGTTCTCCCCTGTGGTTGGAGGTAGTAGGCTAATGGCTTGCCAGTACTTAAACTGTACTTGAAACAGTTTACTGTTATTACTAACTGTACTACTTTAGCTGGATGTCATACATGTTATAATCACTTTTTCTCCTCTTCATGATAATGCTGTAACTGTATGGGATCATAATCACCACCACAATCCAGTACCAAAGGATTGGCTGCTGAGCCAAATAGTAACTTTGCATCCTTCACAAATTGGGAAGGTAAGTTCTTGGGATAGTTACAAAGAACCAATTACATCTAGAGGACATCCCTGATGAATAGACATCTCCTAGGGAAGCCTCAATACTAGTGATAAAGCTATCATAGGAAATCAGCAAGCACCAACATAGAAATAAAAATAAAATAAAACGGAGAAAAGAGAAAATTACAAGGTGCAAAAGCACAATGCAACCTCAGACACAAGACCACCCAGGACAATCCCAGAACACAATGAGATAGACAAAATTGGAAGTACAACACTGGAACTTTCAGAAGTGATAGCAACAGAAATGAAAAAGCAACTGGAAAAAGCTATAGAGAAAATAGTCTCAGGTACAAAAGGAAATAATGCTTAAAATCAAAGATATTGTAGAAAACACAGAAGAAGAGCTTAGAAAAGTGATAGAAACAAAAAATGCACAAACTAGGAAAGACATGAAGTCCATGAAACAGATACAAACACAAAATCAAGAGATGAAAACCTCCACTGAAAGTATATGCAAGAGACTGGATGAGGAAGATAGGGTTTCAGATCTTGAAGACAGAATTGTAGCTAGTGATCATGAAAAGAAAGATATCTTAAAAATAGCAAAAGACCATGAAAAATCAATCAAATTGCTACAAGATAATGAAAAGAAGAGTAGCACAAGATAGACTGGGATCAGTGAGAATGCTGGAGACTGCACAAATGCCATTAAAAATAACTCTTCACAGAAATGATGGCAGAAATATTCACAAGCTTGGATAAAGAATTTGGTATACAAACAAGTGAAGCATAAAGAACTCCAACAGCCATGACCAAACAAAACTACACAAAGATAACAATAAAGACTCCAGAAATTCAGTGCAAGAACAGAATATTAAAAGCTGTCAGAGAAAAGAAACAGATTACCTATAAGGGAAAGCCCATGAGAATAATGGCAGATTTCTCAACACAAATCCTCAAGTCAAGATGACCTTGGCGTGAAGTATTTCAACTCCTGAAAGAAAACAACTTCCAGTCCAAATTGATATACCCTGAAAAACTGTTTTTCAAAATTAATGGAGAAGTAAGATACTTCCATGATAAAAAGTAGCTGAAGAAATTAATGATAACCAAACCAAACCTACAAAGTACTAAAAGATTGGCTACACAGAGATAAAAATGACCACAATTCCAAGAACAACAATAGAAGAAAACTACCAAGCAGGGCAAGCAGTTCAACAGAGGATAAAAGCAGGGAACTAACAGCAGGAACTATCACAGACAAGCCAATACAAATCAGTTATAACCATCAATGTAAATGGCCTCAATTCACCAATGAAAAGAAACAGACTGGCAGAGTGGATCAAGAAGCAAGATCCAACAATATGCTATATACAAGGAGAACATTTCAATCAAAAGAAAATTTATAGACTGAAAGTGAAAGGATGAAAAACAATCTTCCATGCAGTAGGAACCCAGAAAAAAGCAGGGGTAGCTCTTTTTTTTTAGACAATGTGAAATTCACCCCATTAATGATCAAAAAAGATACATACTTGTTAGGGGAAAACTTCAAGAGGAAGAGATAATAATAAATATGTTTGCACCAAATATGGGAATACCAAACTGTATATAACTATTATTAATAGACATGAAAAATAAAGTAAGCAATAACACAATTATAACAAGGATCCATAATACATCACTGTGACAAACAGATTCACTAGACAAAGTATCAGCAAAAAAATATCAGAACTGATCAAATCTGTAAACAAATGGACTTAGTAGATGTTTTTGGAGTGTTCCACCCACCATCAGCAGAATATATATTCTTCTCAGCTGCACATAGAATGCTCTTTAAAATAGACCATATACTAGCCCACAGAAATGCTTAAGTAAATGCAAAAGAATTGAAATTATCCCATGCATATTATCTGACCATAATGCACTGAACTTGGAAATTAATGACAAAAGAAACTGGAAAAACTACACAGACATATGGAAATTAAATAACACCCTCCTAAACAACCAGTGGGTCACAGATGAAATTAAAGAATAAATTAAATAATATCTATAACTGAAGGAGAAAGCAAATACAACATACCAGAACTTATGGGACACAATGAAACTAGTCCTAAGAGGGAAACTTAGAGCAGTGAATTCTCACATCAGGAAAACAGAATGAGCACAAATAAACAGCTTAATGCTGCCCTTGAAGCTTCTAGAAAAAGAGCAAGACAAGTTCAAAGACCATACAAGGGAGGAAATTATAATGATCAGTGCAGAAATGAAAGGAATAGAGACTAAGAAAATAATGCAAAAATGAAACAAAGAGTTGGTACTTTGAAAGAATAAATACAATTGATAAACCCTTAGCTAACCTTATTCAAAAAAAGAGAGAAAAGACTCAAATTCATGCATTGAGGAATGAGAAGGAGGAAATCGCTACAGATCCTGTAGAAATTTAGAAGATCATCAATACCTACTTCAAAAATTTTTATTCTCATAGGATGGAAAACACAGAAGAAATGGACAGATTCTTAGAAACATGAATTACCAAAGCTGAATCAAGAAGATACAAAAATTATAAATAACCAATATCAGTTAATGAGATTGAAAATATAATTGAAAATTTATGAACAAAGAAAAGATGGATTCAGTGCTGAGTTCTATACCAAATTTAGAGAAGATTTAATTCAAATACTCTTCAAACTTTTTAATAAAATTGAAAGGGAAGCAATTCTTTCTAACTTATTCCTGGAGTCAAGTATTACCCTGATACCAGAACAAGAGGAAGACCAAACCAAAACAGAGAACTACAGGCCAATCTCCCTAATGAACGTAGATGCAAAAATACTCAATAAGATGCTAGGAAATAGAATACAGCTAGTCATCAAGAAGATTATGCAAGGGCGATTCATCCCAGGAATGCAGGGATAGTTCAATATATGGAAATCAATAAACGTAATACAACTATATCAACAGATCCAAAGACAAAAATCACATCATCATCTCAACAGATGCAGCAGAAGATTTGACAAAGTCCAACACTCATTCATGATAAAAACCCTATGGAGAATCAGAATAGATGTTCTTTACCTCAACCTAAGAAAAGCTGTCTGTGACAAACCAATAGTCAACATCATACTAAATGGACAAAACCTGAAAGCTTTCACTCTAAAGTCAGGAACAAGACAAGAGTGTCCACTGTCACCATTCCTATTCAATATAGTACTGGAAACATTAGCCAGAGCAATTAGACAAGAGAGAGAAATAGAAGAAATAAGGATAGGAAAGTAAGAAGTGAAATGATCATTAAACACAGATGACAGAATACTCTACATAGAAGACCCCAAAACCTCAACCAAAAGATTTCTAGATTTAATGAGCAAATTAAATAGCATAGTTGCATACAAAGTCAACACTCAAAAATCAATAGTGGACAAGCAGGGAAGATGGCGACCAGGTTAGCAGCAGAAAAGATCCTCCCAGACATAGATCTTCAGCTCGAGACAGGCTCGGCGTGCATGGGTGCCGGGACCATGGCTGTGAAGTTCAAACTGAATGTGTTGCTCTGCACTGCCCGGGCCACGGCAGGGTGGCCTAACTTGCCGCGGCGAGGTGCAGGCAGGCCTGGAGCGCTGGGCACCCGAGGCGCTCAGTGTGGTGCGTGGGCAGTGGCTTGGCCGGGTCTGTGCACACCTAGGGTGCCGGCAGGCCGGATCCACCCGCTTCCTGACCCTGCGCGTCTCGCCGGTGGCTGAGGCCAGAAATTGGCTTTTTGGCGGCTGCAGCACGGGGCAGACTCAGAGCCTGTGCTCCTTGGGCAGGCTGCACTAATCTGGGCTGCGGACCAGGGTCCGGCTCTGGTCCCTGTCCCTGCCGCCGGCGCCCTCTTCTGCCTGCAGCCCATGGCCGTGGTGGCGTGCAGAGCACAGAGGAGCGGAGCGTCTCGCTCCCATCCCCAGGCCCAGAGAACATGGGCACTGTGGCGGCTGTGGTTGGCGGCCCCTGCGAGAGCGCCGAGGAGACAGAGAAGTGCCAGGGAGCAGCGGATCACGGGTGAAGCAGGAAATATTAGCACTTTGGGACCCTTCTGCCTGCAGGGATCCTGGGACGGGTGAGCTGTTTGCGCACTGCGATCGGATCACTGAGTGGGAGAGGAGTTCGGCCCAGAGAGGAACATCTGAGCGGCCCACATGCCTGCAGGGACCCCTGGGCTGGGGAGCTGTTTGCACGCCCCAGCCAGGTCTCTGGGTAGGGAGTAGCTCAGCCCACAAAGTAGCATCTCAGCAGCCTTTTGAGTGGAACTCTTAGCAGAAAGATTAAGGGACATTTCCCAGAAGAGAAGGAGGCATTGGAGCAGCCTTTGCAACGGACCTTTGCCTGGTGAACTGCCTGTGTAATTTATAGCTAAACAGTTTGAATCTGATATCCAAAAATGGGAAGACAGAAGAACAAAACGCAGTCTCAGAACTCAACCCACACAGAACAAGTCCTGGATGCGAGGATATAGGGGAACCAGGAAGCCACAAACCTGCACATTCTGAAACGATTGCAT
>PVLD010029030.1:0-18577 GCA_004027595.1 Dinomys branickii | reverse complement strand
TTAAAATATGCAAAACTGGCAGGTCTTTGTGAGCTGTTATTTATTGTCATCTGGAATACTAAAAGTCTCTTAGTTTTAATTTTCCCTTTGGTCCACCTACTTCTGTGGAACTGAGGGATCCCCTACCTGTTTAAAAAATCCACAGATTCTCCCATGAGTGGGAGTTTTTCTACCTATGCTAATAGGGTTTTTTTTTTTTTTTCTCCTCTTTCTATTCTTTAAGGTAAACAAGGCTGATTCCCAGGGAGCTCCCAAGCTGCTGTTGTTGATTCAGAAGGTGTGGTCCTCCAGAGGCGGAATGTTTCTGACTATGCTCCCAGACACAAGTTTCTGTTCCTTTCTTGAATATTCCAAACTCTGAGCAGTGTTTTCTTTGGTTGAGACTATTTTGTTTTGAGCATTGGCACATGACTCCAGGATTCTGATTTCTTTTTCAGTGTCTCTGCACTTTCAGGAAGTTGACCATCGGTTGTCTCAAAGTAGAGCCTGTATCTTATTTAGTTTATTTCTCATTTTCATTTTATGTCTCTTTGGGGCTGTTTGCTGAGTGCATCATTCTTACTATTTTTTCTTTGTTTTCTGGGACTGTAGCTTTTTTACTAACTCCCTCCATTTTGTATTTTACTAAGAGTGGGAGAAATTTCTGAAAAACTATGAAATCAATGTGTTGGAAGTCTACTAAAAGCATGTATAGTCTGTTATACTGAATTGGATAGTTCCATCTAGTGAAAAATAACAAATAATACAGAATCAGGGGTGGATAAGACATTCCATAGTGACACTTTTGTTTTTCTTCAACAGGATGACAGGGAGCACTAGCGGGCCAAGGAAACAGAAGACATGCAAACGCATTAAAAGGACACAGGTCTAACCCAGAGTCTGGATCAAGTCCAGTCACATTTGTCAAAACAGTCTCACTCATACAAGAAGCCCTGAACTTCACTGGCCCATGTATCTCAGCGAACAGTGATTCAGAGCTACTTGAATTGATGAAGAGAATATAAGCAGACTGTTCATTTATGAGGCACCAAAAGGATTATGATAATTGTTACAGCAGGAAAAGAACTGAAAAAAATCCAAAATCCTTAGTAGAAATGCACTGGAAATAAAAAAAGAAACAGACCACTATTGTCTGAGGCTTTAACTTCAAAATATATAATTAAATTTTAAGACATGATAGGAAGAGAGATAATAGCATATGAAAAATTAAAATCCTCATGTGTAATGAAAGGGAGTGCCACAATTATTTTGCTCTCTACAAAGAAGAAAACATGGTTAGATATGGTTTCTACAATGTAACAATAATTATAAGTGAAATATTTAAATAAGACATAAAAGTAAAAGAGGATAAAAGAATGAAAAGATGAAGTCAAATCTGAAAATAAAGAAATTTATATAAATGCAAAATACGTAAGTGTAATTCTACAAGCTCTAATGAAATCAAATCATTTCAACAATTTTCAGTCTAAATACTTGGAGTAAAATTATTTTAAATATACTTTTGCAATTAATAAAACCTAAATCATATGATGATATGAAGAGTATCAGAAGTACAGTGAATACCAGCATTTGAAAAGCAGACTTTTTTAGCAAATTAAAAAAGAATAGAAAACTTATGACAAATAATATTAATTCATTTAACATGAAATTCAGAAAGATAAAAGGATAAATGAGGAAAAGAAGGTCATGAATCATCTGTTTATCAATACAGTATCTATCTATCTATCTATATAAAAGAGTTAAAATACAGTAACTGTAAGATATCTGAGAAAATTTCTCTTGGCTCAAGTAATAATGTTAACATAGAGTTGGGATCAGTATTATATTAACTGCGTGATTTGGGCTTTAGAGGCATACAAAAATTCATTTAAATTCTGGCATTGTGCTTACTGGTTGTAAATTGTTCATGGAAGTAGTTTGGTCGGCTTATTCATGTACTAGAAAACTCACTTACCTAATGTCTACAACTTTGTAAAGGAACAATTGATAATTTCCTGGGTTACTGTCATATTAAATTATATAATAAAAAATTTTAGCACAGCAATATAAAAAAGGGCAACGTTGTTTAAAATAGTAGCGTTGGTAATGCTTTTATCATGATGTGTGGCAGTTTTGCCTACAACAAACTTACTTTGGAAATGGGCCATATGGTAAGACCTCCCACAGAAACCTCAGTTTGTACAAATCATATAGAGTGAAACAAACACAAAAATTAGGATCGGTATTCGCATGTTTATGACAAAGAGATTAAAATTCATTTGGTATATCACAAATGAATTCTTTAACATAATTAAATAGCTATTGTTTATAAAAAGGAAGTAAAATAAAAACAGCAGGGAAGAGATTCTTTTTTAAGATCCCACCTCACATGTGAAGAATATAAATGTTATTCATTTGAAAGCCAGCAATAAGACAGAAATTACCACTGGGAAATTGGGTGGCAAATAATGTACTTATCATTAAAGTACATTCTACTGAAGCATATGACTTTCTTTTTTCATTTTAGTCCATTTTCACTTGATATTGCTACATGTTTTCCATATATAATGCTTGGTTTTTGCACATAGCACACCTTTACTCTTTTAAATCCCACTCCCTTCCTGCCCTTCCCCCTCCGTGTCTCTTGGTCCCCTTTCCTTTTGAAAAAAAAAAATCTATCTCCCTATTTCCTTTTTTCTATCATATGCATATAGCTGCATCCTCCATAATCACTAAATCTTGGAAGCAGCCTATATGTCCATCAAGAGATGACTGGATAAAGAACATGTGCAGCATTATTACACAGTGGAGTACTGCTCTGCTACAAAGAACACTAAACTGAAGTGATTTGTAGCAAAACACATGCACCCTGAGACTATAACGTTAAATGTGATTAAGCAGACACACAAGCTTCAATATCATGAGATTTCTCTTACATAAGAAGCCCAAAATCTAAATAAAGAGTAAAGTGAAAGATAATTGGGTACTTTCAACTTAATTTAATTTTAGAGGAACTTCATTGCTGTATTTTAATTATTTCTCAATGAATTGATATACTTGCAGTTACCTGGTAACTAACTGAAATGATCCCAATTACTTGCTAGTGAATTTAAAACAATCATTTCAAGAAAAATCTGAATTCCATATACTTTTCTAAAATATTTTAAAACGTTTTCAAAAGCGTGTAATCAAATGTAATAATTAAGATGTTTAAAGACTAATGTGAAAGAATAATTAAATATAATATATAGATACATAAAGTTTATAATTTCAATTTGTGATATTTCCTCAGAATGAAACAAGATGACAGAGACCACACACAAAGGTCAGAAGGTTTTAGTACAGACGAAGCTAATATTTTAATCCAGTGAAGAATCATGGACTTTTCAGTAAGTACAACTGAAAGCAGCTGTGCTCACCACTACACCACCAATGCACACTACTTCAGCATACCCTATTTTCTACATATCTGTAATTATTTAAATCCCCTAGTCTTTTTTTTTTTTTTTTTTTTTTTTGCTACTGGGAATTGAACTCAGGATCTTGTACTTGCCAGGCAGGTGCTTGTGCCACTGAGCTATATGCCCAGCTAATATGTTTTCTTCTTTTATTTTTAAAATAAATTTTAAAAAATAAGTATCATTGAGAAAACTGATCAACTACTAGAGATACAAACAAAAATTAACATGTACTTAACTCATCAGACATATTGTGAATACTGTGTATTACACAGCTAAGTGTAAAATGAAACATCCCAAACCAAACCAAACTAGTTTATTAGAGGTAATCATAGAAGCAAATTCTTAGGTTGTTTTCATTTCTGGTGCATTAAATGAGACAGTATCTGGAAAAGATTTAGAAGTAGAGATGATATAGGAGAATAAATGTAACTCCCAACCTGCTATACATCAGATATCCCGTTTGTGTTCCCAAAATGGAAGAATGAATTCTAAGGCACAATTGAAGTTAAAAGTGGGAGAACTTTATTGAGAAAGATAGCTCCCTAGAAACAGGAGGGAACTCGCAAGTGGGTTGCCACTGAGCCCACTTTTCAAAGGTTATAGAACAAGATCATGAGGTGTGTACACGATTACAAGGTGGGTACCATGTGGGTATCAACAAATAAGATTACAAGTATAGGTAATATTGACCCTATACTTAGGGAAGCAAGTAACATAGCAAATGTACATGCAAAGAACAAAGACATTTTAGGAGGGGATGGACCAGCAGGTCTTGGTTACCCACTAGGGACATTGATGTCTATCTAGACTTTGTTGGACAGGTGATACCATTATTTTATCCCTGAGGGAGGGATGCAGATGTGGTCATTCTGTCTTTATCTTGAGGCCTGGCCTCCAACAGATGAGATTTGGCTACAGGGTTCATATGTTCTTATCCTCTGCACTCACTCTCCAGAGGGCTTAGCCCTTTCTGCTATAATATCTCTACCTAATTTAGCTGTCTGTAATAGAGACCGAGGGAGAAAGTTAGGTGTGTGGATGTGATTTTATAGCCATAATCTTAAAATGGGGAAAAAATTCATAGGAAATTTTTCCAGAATTGGTTGTGCATATGATATTTTAAAATTGTTACAAATATTTAAAAAATTGTAACAAGTTAAATGGCGAATGACAAGGTGAACATCATATGATATTTATTTAACAAAGGACTCAAATGTCCCTGAAAAAGGGAGACCCACAGCAGGATACAGGTAATACAGAGATTTTCATTTTTTACTGTCTCTTACTGACCTTCTGGGGAAAGATAGAAAATTGGAGGTTTTTCTTTAACTCTTATAAAACTTTACAATAAACGTTGACTACGAAGACTGTCCAAAGTGATATTAAAGGACATGGCACAGGGTAGGAAGACAGAGTCACATAGTTCAATGGGAGCAAAACAGTGAAAATCAGGTCACTCAGGGTTGTGCCAGAACACATCTCCCACTGCATGTATACCCCTCCGAATGTTTATAACAGAGACTGAATAAGCTATCACCAGTACTGAATCATAATCACAGCTATCTTTAATAAATTCCACACATACTGGCAAATACATTTCCATCCAGCTTCTTGTATGCCTTGACATTTCATTAATTTGAAAGGCAGTGAGAAAAATCAGTGCTATACAATTGTGTGTGAGTGATTGTAATAAGTGAAATTCATAGATAAGTTAAAAAGAATATCGGAACTATATATGCATGTGGGTATATGTATATATCATTTTATTCTGCACACACTTAAATCTGTAAATCTTGGCACAAAGTCTGAGAGTTGCGAGAGGTAGCTGACCCTCTGCCAATCAGGCTGCACAAATAGCCCTTTGGAGATCACACGGCAGCCACAGGGGAGGTGTGACGTAGAGGGAACATCCACTAACAGAAGTCCGGAATGCATACTAAGTAGCAAACGGGTTGCAGAACTTGTGCGGGTAAGAATACTCTGCTGAAGCCCAAATATTCAGTTAGACCAAGAGTTCATGTGTACTTGTGCAAACTTCTGTTTCCAGCTATCATTAAAATATATGAGCTTTAGGTTTTAACGATGCAGATTTTAAAATCAAGTGGCGACATGCACCAAGCATGGGAACTTGAGTTGTTTATTTCACCTCACTCCTGCCAGTCCTACTCTGAGGACTGAAAACACTCTAGAAGCACCGTCGTACATTCTTTCCCTGAGTAAACAACGACACAGCATGAGGGGACTTTGCAATTACATTTATTTTTCAGCTTCCATTTCCTTTTTCTCCCTTTGTGTAGCATTTTTACTGTCTTTTGTTAAGTTACTTCTCTACAATTTTATTATGACCTAACAGTTTGGTAGTGCAAACCCCACTCATAGCTCCAGAACTAGATCTAATTGGTTAAAAATAATCCATGAGTTGCACGGCTTCTAGGCAGAGTAAGCTGCTCAGGAATGGCTTCATGATCCAGTTGGAGCCGATGAAGGATACTGAATCCAAACTTTTAAGCAGAAGTTTTCTGGAGCCCTTTCTTCTCCTAGAGCTGTATTGGTGGATGTGGCATAGATTTTCATGCCTGAAAATGACTTCTTTCTTATCAACAAATGGTGGGCAAAAAACTGAGCCACTGCCTCATGTTTCAGTAAAGACTGGTCCTCTCTCTAACCCAGCTCAACTTTGTGAGCCAACAATTATTATTAACTGAGTGGTGCTGCTAGTTTGCATGACGTTTTCTGTTAAGCTATTGAGAGAATCTTAATGACTATTTTGTGTAATCCAGGAAATACTGCCTGATCAGGCAACTTTTAAAATACTAATGATTTTTATAGGAAAATGAATCAAAATATCACACATTAAATGTGCAATCCCTTTTCTAGACTGTGAAGTACATTTAGTGATTTTCAAATGTTCTTTAGTTTCATGTGAATATTTATATACTGAATTTTTAACTACTTTAGCTAATATAATCATGGGCATTTGCAGGGTGGACTGTCTCTCAAACAGGACAGTATTACACCAACACACAGTACAAAGCAATATGGTGGTTTCCTTTCCTATATTTGATAGCCCGGTTAAAATATTGGTCTTACAATGGTTTCATTGTGAATTTATGGCATCATACTGCTCTCTTGTGACCCAGTGGTACAAAGACATTATCAAATAGGGATCAATAGAAAGTGTAATCTCCAATTTTTTTGAGTATGTGGTTGCTGAAATGATACTAGACTAGACGTGGAAAAACAACTGGATCCAGGCATACATGAATTGCTAAAGAGAGAGATGAATATTCTGAAGAAGTGGTCTATGAACAATCATCAGTATTTGGGTGTTTAATTCTCAATATTCAACATTCAGAGAAGTGTGAGACATATTTAAATGGAAAGAGTATGTAAAAAATCACCTAGAATTATTCCACATATATTTAGACCTTCTGTACAGATATATGTATGTAAATGTACATATATACATAGATGATAGATAGATAGATAACCATACATATTACATATATTTAAGTCCTTTAACTTCTCATAAATGGTGACCTAACTATTTATTTCTGAAATATGAAGGCCCACAGAAATAGTAATAAATACTGAAACTGAGATTCTGAGCGGAATGAGCTAGTTCAGAAACCCCCAAACCATTCTTTACAACAAATTGAGGACGGTATATTCAGACTCACAGAATTTTTGTCTCTGGAGTTAGCAGGTCCCCCAAGATATGTATGAAGTCAACATGCTAGTATTTTCCACAGTACTCCTGGAAAACAAAGCGATATTCAGGTTCAGTTAGAAAGAAAGACATACAGAGTTGAGTACCGTTCAGCAGTTCAGCACAGGGTCAGCTATCTACAGCTGTCAAATGATCAGACAGCTTGTTCTCTCCAATCAGGTTTGTGTTTTATTTTTGATGTCCAAGGATGACAAATGCCATCCACGGAGTTGTGCTGCTGTCAAGGGTGTTTTCCAGGCCTAGGAAATTACTCTTTGCAAATGTGAAATTAGACGACCATCCGTCCCAATTGACAATGATCAATGAAATTATGTCCTATATGGTATATTTGAAAGAGATCTTGTTTTGGTACCAGATACATTGAAATTCAATTTTGGACAGGTGTCTTATTAGCTACTTAACGATAAGTTATTTAACATCTGCACACATAATTTCTCCCATCTGTTAAGTGTACATAACAAAATGAGGTATGAGTATTAGGTACAGCATCAACAAGATCACTTAGTATATTTACCGAACTACACAAGGAGCGTTAATGATTTAGTAGTGTAACACTTAAGGCCTCTCAGGCCCTCTGCTGCCCATCATAACCCAGAGACTCATAATTTAAGTGAAAAATGGTAGTACAATTTTTTAAAGCTATTAGATGGACTGACTAGAGTGTTGGCCAGCTAGACTTGAAAATATAAAACTGTATTGCAAAACAGCAGGAATTGTTTTCTGCTTTTAACCAAAAAGTACTGCTTTCTGAAGTATATGTGATTAACTTCACTTTATTTATTGGACTTATACTCACTAAATCTCAACCTTTGGTAAAGTTCTACTGCTCCCTCAAGTAACCCTAACTTCATTATTTAAAAACATACAACTATTTTAATAGCATCAATTGCTTCTTGTCTTTGGCATAATTTATACTCCTGTTTACAGAACTAATCCCTATTAATTTTCACCCAGATGGAAAATAATAATAATAGCTAATGTACAATAAGTAGTTTCTTGTGTTAGGAACTGTTGTCATCAATTTACAAATATTAACTACGCTAAACATTATACAAATCTAACTGCATTTGTATTATTATTATTATTTTTTTATTTTTATTATTATTATTAATGTCCCTTATTGTTATAGATAAGACAAAGAGGATACAAAGAAGTGGTATTGTTTACATTTCCTTGTTTAGTAAGTAAAGGAGCTAGAATTTTAAATCAGGCAAGCAGTTTTCTGAATCTAGTCCTCTACTGTGCACACAGTGCAACAAAATGTGATTTTTATCCCTATGTCTTCCCATGTGCTATCTTTAGAAACTAAAAATGTCATTCAACTACAGTTGTGTGACTCCAGTATTTAGGCCCTGCACTTTCTTCATATATCTAATGCTGGTTTGTGCAGGATAAGTGACTGTTATAGTTTCTGTCAAGATGTTCCCACAAAGCCTTGGACACTCTTTTGGAAGGTGATTGCAGGGCTGTAGGGTGATAGCTGACTCACTGTTAGTAGGTGGGGTCTGATTGGAGGAGGCGGGTTACTGGGGACATGACCCGGAAGGATATATCTCCCTTCCTGTCTCCTTCTGTCTCTGCTTCATGACTACCATGACATAAACAGCTTTTCTTTTGCTGTACCTCTGTCTCATATTACTGTTTTCTTTGCAGCCAGCCAATCATAGACAGGAACCAAAATCTCTCCTCCCTCCAGTCGTGGATGTTCCGAATTGTGTCCCAGCAACAAGAGGGGCACTAACACATGCAGGTTTAGTATCACTGCTTGCCGTAATGACATTTTGGTTAATGGAGCAAGTGCATATAGGAAGGTTGCCCTATAAGATTATAATGGCAGTTATAAGTTTTTAAATAAGAAGTTCCTATTGCTTAGTGATAATAACGTTGTCCCCATAGTGTTGTAGGTGAACATTATTCATGTGTTTGTAGTGGAGACAAGTCTATTTAGATACCATTAGATACACAAAGATCATTTCACGGTGATCTACTGTACTCAATGTAGTACTGTGCTTTACAGGTTTGTAGTGTTGGGGCAATAGGCTGCGTAAATAGACATTGTCTCTATACTGTAGCTGCATGAAAGGATACACACAAATATACCTTTAAAACAGAATAACTTCTAGGTTTTTCTAGTTGTTGGATCTTTTAAATGATATAATTCTACACTTATTTTAAAGGTAAACTGTGAAATATTCATATCTTTCTATTTTAAGGAAAAATAGATATTTTGATGAGGGCAGGACTGGGTTTCCTCATCTTTCCTTTTGTTCTTACTTTTACTTCACATTTTTTTTTCTTTAAATTAGCCTGTATTTTATCCATCTTGTCAAATTCCCATGCTGTTGTGAAACAGTAAAAAAGCTCAATTGATAAACTAACTTGTAAAGCAAAGGGGTGCTGGCCATTTGTACATATAAGGTAATCACTTAGGGTGACCAAGTCTAAGAAAGGGAACACCAATAAGAAAAGCCCCAAGTAACAAAAGATAAATAAATGAACCAACAAAAACAAAACCAAACAAAAGCAAGTTTTAAAAAAGCAATGAAATAAATTCTTTGCAAGTCACTCTTTCATTTCTCCCTTTGACGCCTTCTCAGTTTTTCCAAATAAAAGGCAAGAGAGAAGGGAAGAAAAAACAACAACAAAAAACGCTTTCTGTGTTCAAGGGGAAGAGATTGACAGAACTTTTTGCCTAACACACATCTACTTTCTCACAGATGTTCTTCATTTATGGCTTGTCTTTGCAGAGGCCTGGTCTTTGATGAGCAATTTACTCAGTGATTTCATGTCATGTGTTCCTTATATGTGTAGTGTTCATGCCAGCGTGATGCACATGCATGTTGAATATCCTTGAATAACTTCAACTACTCAAGCTCTATTACTTCGTAATAAGGCAGGAATACGTTTTGTCTTCCATTTTATGAGGTGAACAATGGATATATGCTTACTGCTTTCCAAATTCGAAGCTATAACATAACATAACTAGTCGTTAATAAATATTTTTGAGTATCTTGTATTAATCCAAAAATTTGACACAGAGTGGCTGCCCAAGGCAAAGCAGATATAATCTATTTTCTGATGTACTCAACTTAATTTTAACTTTTACCACCCAAAAGTAATCATGACAAGTGAAAAAAGCATAATATACACGTTTTACTTAAATGATTTCTACTTCAAACAATTGAAGATCACTCTAATAAGGTATCAAAAATATGAGAAGTATTTAGGTGCTGAACCTGCTTTACGTAACTAGCAATGTCTTAAGTACACCTTTGGTGTAACTGGACAGCAGTTAAAATTTGAAATCAAGACCTACAGATGAATCTGACCGTAGGGTACTGTATTGTGCCCTGAACTGCTAACCAATTTATTAGAGCTCATAGCTTGCAGAGATTCCGGTCGATAGTCAGCTGTTTCCAATGGAGAGTGCTGTGCCCATGGGGCATCACAGAGGAAAAACGGCCTATGGAGGGCAGGTAGAGGGTAGAAGCAGCGGCCTGCCTTTCACCCGTCCATTTCACCTTACCCAGGCTACCAGTATCCTGGGTGGTTCCATCCACACCCAGGCTGAGCCTTCCAGTTATCCACACCCGGAACTATGCTAATTCCAATCAGTGCACTAATTTAGGAACATACACCCTTCATCCCAGTATTGACCGTCCTACACCCAGCATGCATTCCAAGTCCCACCTATGATCACATGAGGATCTGGAAGGACATCTAGATATAAGCCATAGCAATAAGTGAAAACTCTGTAGCAAAAAAAGCCAAAGCTATAAAAACCCAAGGGAGTTGAAAGGGAACAGCTGACTATAGTTTAGAGAACAGAAGATGGGAGGTAAGAAGAGAGCAAAAACATTGTAAATATATCTGATCGTTGAAATATGCATTTTTAAGTCATTGACCTGTCTTCGTTTTACTGGGACTCTGGACTGTTGAAGGCACACTCCTAAAACAGCAAGATGCAAACCCTTGGTGAAGGAGAACAGAAGGGAGATGTCAGGAGTGAAAAAAGGAGCCCAACTGGGCGTGGATTTGACAAGTTTGCTAGCAACAGAAGGTATATGACTGCAGGCTTGTATTTTAAGTTCCATTTTATATATTTATTTAATAGACGAGCAGATTGTAGTGCAGATTTACCTTTTGTTCTTTCTTTCCTATGATGTTCCCTAAACCGTGTTATAAAGCCATAAACAAAAAGTGCTTTCTCGCTTTAAAATGGAGATTTTAAAATAAATGGGAACTTTGGACACAAATGTTATCATCATAAAGGACAGATAATAAAACATATTTTTCTTTGTTTTCTCTTGACAGTGGTGGAAAAGAAGAAAATTAAAAAATGAGTTGCCTAAGGACCACATCAATAAATTTATTTTCAGGCAGCCTGGATTTAAAACTATTTCTAGTGGTATGATCTTGATAAAATTATTTGACCTTTCTAAGCAGGTTGCCTGCTGAGAAAGTGGGTATTATAATAGTCATACTTTATGAAATATCTCAAAGTTTAAAAGAATTGATATAAAAGTTCATAAAATAGTACTCACATATACTAACTACCCATCATTTGTTTTGTCACTGTAAAATTTACCAGCAATTGGTTTCTTATGGAACTGGTCTCATCAAGTTTATTCCTATGAATAGTCTCATAAATATCAATTTTTAAAATATAAATGAGAAGAGGCTGTTTCTAAAAAGACAAAAGATGTACATCTCTAGGGATAGCTGCCAATTCCACTCACAACTCCAGGGAATACACACCATGCCCATGAGTGCCACAATCTTTTACAACCAGTGAAATGTATCGACTACTTGGATTAAAACAATTGCTCTCATATTTTCAATTTAAGCGTGGTTGAGCACTTTCCAGGGCAGCATTCTACCAACATTCCTTGTGTCTTATTCCCTTGACCTTAAAGTCAAGCATTCTTGCTACTTATTAAACTTGGGTGCCTGGGATTCATCCAGAAGTACAATAATGGACAGACTGATTGTTGAGATATCTTTCTGGAAAATTACCAATAAGGATATTTATTTTGCAAAATTCGCTATAATCTCCAGTACATAAAAACCCTTTCTTTTAAAGCCTTGAAAGTCAAAAGGCTGTTAGTCAGCCTTTGTTGCTATGATGAAACATCTGAGAAAAACTTCAGAAAGAAAGATTTCTTTTGGCTTATGTTTTCAGAGGTAACAGTCCGAGGTGGGCTGGTTTCAGGATAGAATATAACAACGGAGGGTGTGATGAAGGAAAGGTACTCACCTCATGGCAGTCAGGAAGGGGAAAGAGAGAAAGAGAAGGAGAGACAAAGTACACCCTTCAAAACTACACCTCCAGTAGCTTGCGTCACCTAATTAGGCCCCGCCCCTTAGTAAACCCACTCGGCTAATGAAGTCATCGAGAAATTATTGCACTTGATGAAGACAGAGCCCTCATGACACAATCACTTCCCCGAAGCCCATCACCTGGCAGCTCAGCCCTCAAGGCAATGAGTCCTTTGGAGAACGTTCTAGATCCCAACCCTACCACAGTGACTGTAATACCGGAAAGATGACGAAATGGAAACTAACTTGCATGAAACATCTTTTTCTGGAAACCCTTTGCTGTGTTTCATCGATTCAGTCTCATATGACGTAGTTTTAAGCGCCTTTAAATTACGTAAGCTTACAGGACGTTTACAAAGTTAAAGCACTGAACGATGACCCAGGATGGCTGCAGTATAAGTGTCTATAGTCTATCTCACACTTAGAAATATTATAACAATAAAATCACCGGGCACCTCCTAGGAGAATGAGTTTGTAATTTTATTTTCCATTTTTTTCCAATTCTGAGGGAAGACCCAATACTTTCTGTGATAAGGTGGTATTTATATATCATGATTTATCTTATACTTTCTGAAATTAGAAACACTCACGAGTTCAGAGGTATCTTGGTTCAGGATAACTAGATTCTGCCATTTTAGAAGAAAAGTTCCCTAAGTCATTTCTTTGTACATATGATATTGTTTTGCATGAGTATGAAGTTGCTCTGCTTCCTTTTTTGAATTGTGAGTTTCTAGGAGCCCAAATTCAACTTGGTTGTTTTTCTTTCATTGTTCCAGTTTTTAGCATAGCACCTTAGTTTCAAGGGACTAACATGTTCAATAATAAATCAGTGAGTGACAAGGTGTTCTGAACTCTGCCTTGTAAGGTCTTGCTCTGATGATGTAATTTCTTAGTTGCATTTCCTAAGAATCAGGAAAGGAAGTCTGCCAGAACACTCTACCTTTTAAATATTCTGTATTTGAGCTACATCGGCTATCAGAAATATGTCAAATATGTCTCAGTTTGTGGTTAGAGAAATGTAAACAAAGTGAATATGTCTCAGACTATTATCACTGAAAACTGTCACCGCAATACCCCTCATGCACCTGGCCTTTATACAATGGGACATGAAGGCAAGAACTGGCGCTTTGTGATCCAAGGCACCTTGATCCAAATCCACATTCTGCTGTTTATTGGGTGTTTTACAAGATATTCAATGATTATTCTTGTCTTTGGGGAGCAATGTTTGATGAAAATATTTACACGAAAAGCAAATGTATGTGATAGAAAAAGACAAAATATATTTTCCTTAGGGTAGAGTGCAGAAGTCAGACCCCGCCCACTTAGCCTTCCGTTTGAATTCATCCCTAACCTGCCATTCCAAGTTCCCCTTGGCCCAAGCAGGCAAGACTTTGTGAAATGCAGTTTGAAAGTGCTGACTTATCTTTCAGAATCAAATAATACCCTCCTGGAGCACATGTATTTACCCTGAAATAATTTTGCAAACACTGATTTGACTTTTATCTCCAGATGATTTCTTACTCTCCAAATTTGTTTTTTATTTTCCCTGAAGAACAGATTTTGTGAATAGTTTAATTTTCTGACTCAGCAAGTCCTAGCTCCAAATGTTTTCTTTCAACTCTGCTTATGAAGGGCACAAAATCTTCTTTAGCTCACTTCTCTCTTATTACACAAATAAATTTTTTTTAAAAAATGGTGTTAGTCCCTCCACCCTTTGATGTGAAGAGGACAGTGTATGTAGGGCATAAGTCAAATCAATGGAGATACCTTTTCAAGCACTTTTCTACAGCCAGATCTAAGACTGACATCAAGAGTCTGTCCATGGTGCCCACTCACACAACATAAGCTGCTATATTTGCAGCCTCCAATATTCATCTGAAGTTGTTCCAGTCTTCATTAGTATATTTTCACCAACCTCACCTTATTACTCATTTCAAATGCAATGCAACATATGTAAAACTCATTTCCTTACCACTCAAGTTTTGGAACTAATTTCTGTGCACAATCATTTATTGCTAAATAAAAAGCTATCTCAAAATAAAAAAGCTAAAGCATCAGCTATCATATGTTCTTATGGTTTTCTCAGTTATCAGTTTGTTGTAGGTTTAACAATTGACAGGATTTTATCAGTGATTCCCACTCATACAACATAAGTTCCCATATTGTTTTCTGTTGTTTTCACATGATTAAGTCCAGGCAAATGTTGGAGAATAAAATTATACCTCTAGCTAGACAGGATGCCACAATCAAATTGCAAAGATATATAGATACAATGGTGGGAACTATTTTTACACCTTCTTTGCAAACAATCTACCACAGCTTTATTAGAATCAGTTGCAAGGTGTAACATTTTATTTTTCCCAATAAACAAGTAATAAAACCTAGGGAAGTCTTTAAAAAGGAGCAATGACGGATTCAAAATTATTCCTGAAATTGTTTCTTACTTGTATTTGAACATATTTTCTCAGAGTTGAACAGAGAATGTAAAATCATGTTTAGTATCCTGAGAATTATTCATTATCCTAATTAGTCTTGACTGAAGGCACAAATAGCTTTGAAAGGGTATTGACAACTCACAGCTTCCTGTGAGACTGGAGAGACAGGCATTAAGACTTTCAGCAGCAGCGACAGCTAAAAAGAATATGATGAGCAGAGAGGGTATAGTCTAGTCTGCACTGGGCTATACAGAAATTGCAAAGACTTGAGATGTTTTGCCCTTTTATTTCAGTCTTAGTTACAGAACAATCATCTCAGTAAGTATGGCTTTGATCACATACTGGTCCTTCCCCAGGTGAAAGCCAAACTCTTGGGGACAGTCACCATAGCTGAAATCCAACAGTAGGAAGATACTGTCTTCAAAAGAGTTTTAGAGTCTGACAAAGAGCAAGAAGCGGATGCTAGCTGCTTCCAGCAGCAAAATACACTTACCCTGACTAATAGGTTTTGTCATGTGGGGGTAGAAGTGTATGACAGGTCAGTTGCAAAATGGAAAACAAAAGTTTGAGAATTGTTTTTCCAAATTACTGAAAACCTTGGTGTCAATTAATTTCGGCTACCAGAGAATCTACCTTAGTAAGACTTAAGGTTTTGGCCATGGAGATGCCACCAGACTGAGCAGAATACCTAATACTTGAAAATCTTTAATAATAATCCTTTCACCATTTTCCATTCTATAGAATGCTTAGCGCTTAGAAAAGAGCCCCATAGAAAGTAGCAGAGTACCTGATCAATTAATGCACTGTCTCTTGGAGCCTTGGCCCGCACATGCCAGTGTTAACTGCAGGCTCAGCAAACCCTGCAGGGATAGGGTTGTAACTGCACCCCCAGCTGTGGCTGTCTGTTGTGCGGGTGATTTGGAATCTGATGACTCAAAGCCACATCCCAGGTAGCAGCTGGCTGTCTTTGGATTTCTCTTTTCTCCTAATGTTCCATTAACCTCTCACAGCTGGCCTCCCTATGCAAGATCAGCAGTTCAGCTGATCTTTCCCTGATCTCACCTCTTCTTGCAGGAGGCTCATCATTAATACATTCTCCCCCCTGCTCCCTGCACACTTTCAGCCCACCAATGCTCTCTGTTAGGCCTGCTGTGCCAGAGGCAATCCATCTTCACTGTCTGCTCAGCACCAGCTTTGTTAGGCTTCAGCACTGCTGGGCCCTAAGGCAATGGATGTCCGAGCCCATTAGAGACTGGGTTGGAGGCAATGTGAGGATATCTATTGGTGTAGGAAGGAACATGTTGAACCTGCACTTCCTCATGTGTCCTGCTTATGAGCTCCTACTCATTTGATACCCCTTCCCCAGCTATGATGCAAATTACAATAATAAAAATCTCAGTAACAATGGTTAATAAAATAATAACAGTGGCATTATCATAACAGTGGTCTATTTCCTATACAGGATGTTAACTGCTGGATCTGAGCCAAAAGCTACATGCTCTGATTAAATTCTTACAAATGCTCTATGAAGTAGGTAATGTTGGTGAGGATACATCAGGTCATCAAAAGTTTAATGAAGCTGCCCAAGGCCATCCAACCAGGAGGGAAAGACCTTATACTTGATCCTTGCTTCCCTATGTCCTTTAAAACTTGAGATTTTTAACTATTACAAGTAGAAATTTTATAGCTACTAGTTATGATGCTTGGGGTGCTCCCTGAATGTACACTTCAAAATTAAGCAAAGTTTAACAGTGAATTCACTGGGTTGAGAGTATATTAGGTTGCTATATATCAGTGATGTAGGTTGATATACACTACTGTCATATAGTTAAGTATGTAGTGCATGAACTTTGTGTGAATTTAAAAATAAAATGTGATGAGGAAATGAAAGAATTTGCAAGTATGGTCCTTTAGATGGCCAAAGAGCTGCTTCCTGTCTTTTAATTTTAAGGGAAAGGTAAGTGGGAAGGTTTAAGAAGCAGTTATAGGGAAAGGAGGGTGACTAGAGTTTTCGTAAGGGGCGGATATGGAGCGAGTCTATTCATGCTGGGAAGGTCTCTGCATGTTGTGCACCCCTTGCAGATGTAAACGTTCTTAGTCTCTCTCCTAGCCAAACTGGGGTTTTCCATACCCTTCTGCACTCAGGTATTTATATTCTTTCTACTCACTGTTCTCTGAGCCTCATCAGCTCTTCACTTCTCTTTTCCCCCAGGTCATTCATATGCACCTTTCAGAGCCCCGTTCTGTCTCTCCTACCTCAAGCATCCTCATCCATCAGACCAAAGCCTATATGATCAATGCTAATATCTCTGTGTCTCTTCTTCCTTGCTTGTATCAGTCATAACTTTGTTTATTTTGTGATTACTTGATTAATAATCATTTCCTCAGTGGGAATAGACTAGATTATAATCTGAAGAAGATTGATACCATGCCTACTTACCAGATTTTTTCCTTTTAACACAAATACCTGGTGTATTGCAGATACACAAACATAATATCTCATCTAATGAAAGGAAAGGGCAATTTTTAAATTGATGGAAGAGATACATCAGACATCTGAAGTACTTTTTCCTATCAACTTGGCAGGTGAAGGAGGTCAGGGCAGGCAGTCACCACTCATAATGATGGCTTCTGCTTTTTTCTGCCTAAAGCCATTGTCACACGGACAAGGGAGGGTATTTGTCCTTTACACTAGAAGTTGGGAAAGACCCATAAATAAAGCCACAGGAGGAAACAACACAGAATGAGAAATGCAAGTCTTCAGAGAAATAATAAAATTTCCCTATGTCAGTGAATGACTAGGTTGCTGGCCACTCTCATGCCCTCCTTCTGGTGACCTCTAAGTGGACTTCTTCACTCCATTCCTCTCTCCTAAGCTGCTTCCTCAGAACTCACATTAAGACAGAAAGCAGAGAGAAAAATACACAATGGTAGGAAAAAAAAGGAAGAGACACGAAAAGTATAAATGGAGAAAAAGGAAAGAAAGGAAAGCAAGAGCAAAGAGGAAGCAAGTGGGTCTGCAAGAGGAAAGAAGGAAAAGGAAAAACTAAAGAGAAACTGAGAAAGGAAAGTAGAAAGTGAAATTGGACTGAAGCGGAGAAACAGAGAGAAAAAGCAAAAGGGAAACAGGTGGGAGAAGATGAAGTTGTCAGCACAGAAAGGAAAGTGTGAAGTGAAGCCGGAAAGAAAGGGACAGAGAAAGAAAACGAGAGAAAGGGAAAAGATGGAAGGGGAGCAAAGCAGAGGACAGGAGAAGGAAAGGAGACAAGAGAAGAAATTAAAGAAAAAGAAGCGGGAGGAAACTGGAAGAGAAGAAAGAAGCAGAGAGGCCTTTAGTTACAAGACACCAGGACAGAACAGGAAGAAGGGGAGTCAGGCTGATGGCCTGGAGGCAAAAGCATGGGGGAAAATACCTTTTCCTGATCAAATTAAAATTGCTGGGTTATTTTCTACAATACACAAGAGCATTTCCTACTGCTGGGATAGGAAGTCCGTGCAAAGAGCACATCCTGGGCCATAGCAAGAAGGTCCTGTTCATCTTGTTCACATCTCAAAGGCCCACTTGTCTCCCCATGTGCATGTCAGATTCCTCCTACACACACACACCCACACCTACACAACCACACACACACACACACAGATACACACACAGA
>PVLD010029029.1:0-18590 GCA_004027595.1 Dinomys branickii | reverse complement strand
TGAAAAGTTTTTGTACATCTAAAGAAATCACCAGCAAAGTAAATAGAAAACCCACAAATTGGGAAAAAATCCTAGCTGGCTGTCCCTCAGACAAAGGTCTTCTATCTAGAACATACAAAGAATTAAAAAACATGTACCTGTCCAAATTCAAAGACCCAATCCAGAAATGGGCATCTGAGATGAATACACACTTCTCAGAGAAAGAAGTACAAATGGCAAATAAATATATGAGAAAATGTTCCACATCCTTAGTCATCCGAGAAATGCAAGTAAAAACAACACTGAGATTCCATCTCACCCCAGTAAGAATGGCCAGTATGAAAAAATCATCCAATAACAAATGCTGGCGAGGCTGTGGAGAAATAGGGACTCTATTACACTGCTGGTGGGAATTCAGACTGCTGCAACGACTGTGGAGAGCAGTTTGGAGACTCCTCCGCAAACCAGGTCTAGAGGTTCCATTCAAACCAGCTATTCCTCTTCTGGGTATTTTCCCAGAAGATCTGAAAGCATCATATTACTCTGATATATGTGCAGCCATGTTTATAGGAGCACAATTTGTAATAGCTAAATTGTGGAAGCAACCCAAGTGTCCATCCACAGAAGACTGGATTAAAAAACGGTGGCATTTCTATACAATGGAATATTATTCAGCTATAAAGAGGGACAGATATATAGCCTTTGTAGGCAAATGGTGAAAATTAGGCAACATGCTCATAAGTGAAATAAATCAGAGGTACATGTGCAGGCAACGTATTGTGTCACTGGTGTAAGAACCTGGGGGTGGGAACATAAACTAAGAGTTATGAAGGAAATCTGTTCAAAAGTAAAGAACAGAGGAGACGAGGGAAAGGAGAAAAGAATGAGGTAAAATTTATGTATGTATGTAAGTATCTATGTATATACATGTGTGCGAGATGGCTGGCATGGTTCTACTATTGACTTATGTCATTAAATGGTAGTGAATAGTTGATTACTGGTTGTTTGATCAATCTTGTATGTCTTTATGTGTTTTCCGGTGCATACATTTTGAAGATATCAATATGAAATGCAACAACTATTGTTGGTTTTCTGTAGCTTTGTCTATAATTCAATTATGATTATAAGTTCATTGAGCGACTTTGTGTCTCTTTGTTAATGCTTTTCGGTTTTTTTTTTCTCTGCCTTTTTCTGTTGTAGTTGATGTAGTTCTTTTTGCTTTCACACTATAAGAAGAAGTTGTACTACTGACTTAGGTCACTTTATTGTAAGGAATAGTAAATGATTAATTTTCTGATCAATTTTGCATGTCTATACCTACTTTCCTGAATATACAATTAGAAATTATCAATATGTAATGCAACAACCATTGATGATTCCCTGTCACCCTATCTGTAACTCAGATTCGGTTGTACTATTCTTATGCTACTTTGTGTATGTTTGTTAATATCCTTTTTAAATTATACTTTAAAAAAAAGCACCATTTCCCACAGTACCTAAGAACCATAGGTCCTGTAAAGACATATGAATTCTGAGTGAATTATTTTTTCTAGTTTTTAACACTGTCAGTCCACTGGGGAGGACCAAAGGAAAGTTTTATGAGTGAGGACTCAAGGTTAAAGAATATATGTGTACAAAACATCAGCAATAATAGCAGGCAGCATAGAACAGAGCAGAGCAGAAGAGTGCTATTGAGAACCCACCATCTTTACTGTATAACTCATGCAGGTTGCTATCTCATGTTTACATTTTCCAGAGTGTCATGAACAGTGCACGCATGTTTACCTGTGCTAGGCAGTCATGGTTATATAACTTTATCTCACTGTGCACCTGCATTAGACAAGCAGGGTCATGCATGCAGTTGTTCTTACATGCCCCTGAGCTTTGAAGCATTGAGTGGTTTCTCACAAACAACACTGATTTTAACAAAAGCCAGTACCATGAGAACATTCGTTTTCCAGATGGAATATCCTCCTTTTTCTTTTTACCTGTACTCTTCACATTTATGAGATGATAAAAGGATGTATTCTGTTCTTGCAAGCAGTAGGATCTAATACTGAGAGAGCACTTTCGACATTTGGAAAGTGATGATGGATTTTCACAAACATTCATGTGTTAGTACAGTTGGAAGGACATAAATTTGATTCTGTCAACATAAATACATCTGGAATGCACAAACTGATTCGGTATAGTTTTTTCTTTTCTATTCCTTTTACTTGAAGCTGAACATCTTTTCTCTCCTCCTTTTGCTCCAGGCACCTGATGATTGGTTTGCCCCCACAGAGGCAGTTTCTTGTAGGACCACAGCTAGGATGAGCAGACCAGTGCTTAGACTGCATGCCAGAGTCGCTTAGCTAGGGCAAAAGGAGTGTGGAGATTCATCACAGGGTTTCCCTTTGGTCCAGCAGCCCCATGACCAGGGCTCTTTACATACCCCATCTACTGAGTTAATTAGTGCCATTTCAAATCTGGTATTTCCAGTCCCTGGGTTGGCCAGTAGTCACCAGACCACACTCAAATTTAACTGTGCTTTTCTCTCTTTGATGTAGAACAAGGGAGAGGAGTCAGACAACAGTGCAAAGCAAGATTAAATTTTATTTACAGAAAAAAGAGAGGAAGATATGCAAAGGCACTCTGAAAAGTGAGCATTCCAGAGCTGTATGATGCTTAGCAAAGCCAGGAGTCCTGTATATATGGGGCTGAGGTTGTAGTCCTTCCATCTGGAGTCAGCACCACCTCATATGTTCATCTGTCTCCCTACTGAGAGTTTGGTTTCATTTTTGGTTCAACATTACAACAATTTGGGTAGAAAATTTTAAAAAGCCAGATCTCTGACTGCTTACATTCTCAGGAATTTGCAGAAATTACTCTTCTGGTAAATTCTAAAAGTACTATGTCCTTTTTCTGATCTTAAAAGAGAGTCCAATCTATCCCTACAGGGACACAATTGTTTCTGATAGAAACCGAGACTCCACATAGAACCAGACCAGACCTTCTGACACGAGAGAAGTCTTTATTGGGGGAGGGACAGAGTAGCAGGCTACCTAGCGGACCAAGGTAGCCCCGAGCAGAGGAAAGGGTGGGCCTTTAAGCTCTTTTTTCTGGTGGGGGTGAGGTGGGGTAAGGAGATGTCCCTGGGCCAGAACAGGCCGAGTCCCAAATGGCAGGGAGGGCATCCAGGCCAGAATAGCCCGAGCAGCAGGGAGGGGCGTACTGGCCGGAATAGCCAAATGGCAGGAGTTGCCCAGGTCAGAACGACCCGAGCAGGTGAAATGCCAGAGCGAACGCGGGCAGGGATAACTTTTGTGGCCGAGGGGAACTGAAGTGGAACAGGTAAGGGAACGAGAGAAATGTTGAGAGTTAAAGTTTTCCCACGAGAGGGTTGAGGCTGGCTGCCTTGTGACTTATCAGTTTCCTCATAGCAGATTGAAAGCATGACAGATTGCCCAGACTCCCCAAGGTTCAGTGGCAGCAACTGCGGCCTCTGGTTTGGGAAGATAAATGGAGTCTTAGAAGAGTTGGGTTCTTAGGACTGCTTCAGACACTTGCATGGGTGCCCCAGCAAGGACACTGCACAGAAAACAGAGAGCGGTAGGCATCAGCCACCAAGTAGGGGTGTGACACAACCATGGACTCCTACCCAGAGATCTCCAGGACTTCAGAAGCATGATAGCTAATGAAACCCACTGCCGGAGTTTTCAACTATGGTGCATGGTGGAGATCATCCAAGGCGAGCCTTTCCAAGTCATTCTGTACAGAGAGATCTGTGCAGAGGGCTTTCTCACAGATGAGCTTCAGGGACTTCAAGTCATACTTGTCTGCAGCTGCCAGCAGTTCAGGTACCATTGCACTGAGGTTTTGTACTTTCCCAGTGTAAATGTAGGACATCATTTCCTTAAAAACTTCAGGGTCCACATCACTGATTTCAACTCGATTGTTTTTTCTCTCCTCCATTTCATGTTCAAACATCGCACTAAATGCTGGGGAACGAGCTGCCAAGATGGCTTTATGAGCCTGGAATTCCTGGCCGGCCACACACAAGCAGCAGTCTGTGAATTGGGAACTCTTCCACAGCTTTTCTAGATTTTCTGCCAATTGGCACTCAGGAACAATGAAATTCGTGGTAATACCACTGGAAATGACAGGAATATATAGTGTTGTGTCTATCATATAGAAGAGGCAAAACTTGTCATGTGGGAGAAACCCATTGGCCTCATCCAAAACAAAACCTCTATGGATAAATTTCATGATTGGCAAGTCTTTTCCTTGCACAAACCTGTAAGCATCACTTGACATATGCAAGATTTTCTCTCCATTGGCTTTCACAATGTAAAATGTGAATTTTGCCCATGCTTCCTGATTTGGACAGCTGACCAGAAGCACGGATAGGGACAGGTAATCTTTGCTTTGTTCATTGAGCCCTTTTGGGTATAATCGTAAACACCACTGCAGTTGCTCATTACCACATTCAAATGAAACGGTTGAATTTGGAATGGCTTCACTCACTTCCTCTAAAAGATTGCTGAAGTTACTGATGGTCCAAAAGGAGGACATACTTATTCCTCTGAGGGCTATAGGGCCCTTCATCTCAGCTTTGTGCTTGCTGGACATTTCTCCTGGGGGTGGAGTGCTTGGAACCCTTGACATCATAAGTCTAAAAGTTAAACAAGATCTCCCAAGTCACAGGGCAAAGATTTCTTTCTTCACCAGTTTGTAGAAACTCAGTCAGCAGCTCCAAGTCAAGCAGGATGGTATGGCAGTCAGGAAACAGAATCTAATATATAGATGAAAAAATCATTATTTAGAAATAGATTTACCAGGATGTGCTGCACATCAGACACTTCTTCAAACATTGGAAGAAATAGGTTCCTTAAGAAGTCTCCTTTTTCCTGGTTGTGTTGGTGCATGCCTGTAATGCGAGCAGTCAGAAGGCTGAGGCAGGAGGATCACTAATAGTTTGAGAACTGCTGGAACTATATAGCAAGACCCTGTCCCAAAAAATCAAAACAAGATTTCCTTTTTGATAATGGGAAAACACATTTTTTATTCATGATATTGGGGATTGAAACTAGGGTTTTCCCACTGATTTATATCTCCAGTACTTCTGATTTTTTTTGAGATAGGGTCTCATTAACTCACTAGAATTCCAAAGCTGGGGTAGAAATTGCAGTCCTCGTTCCTAAGCCTCCAGTAATGCTGGGATTAGAAGAATGCCCAAGCACACATGGTTTTGTTAACATGTTTTCTAACAATACCCGTCCACTGTTGTTGAGATTCCAAAGCAGTCCAGTACTATGACACATGTAACTAGAGTGTCCATCAGAGAAATGGCACCCAATGAAAGTTTATGGAGAGGGGTGTCATTATGATATAGGACTTATTATACTCCTATTTCCAGCTCCTTGTTCAGAATGCAGCAGCCTAGTCTTTCCCCCAGGGAGCTTGGAGCACAAACAGGTAGAAACCTATTAGATGACGTGAGCCAAAGAGACTGTGTTTCTCTTTTGTTTCTGCTCTGGCCATAGCAGATTGTGATTTGCCAGCAACTGTCCTTCTTGATGCTCTGCTTTGTTCCCCCTTGGACTCCAATGGATTGGGACAGTCTACCTCAGTGTCCTCTGGGGCTATCAAACCAGCATTCTCCACTTCATCATAAGTACAGCCAGGGATAGCTGGGCAGCTTCTCCACTCTAGCCCTTTTAGTTGATGCTGTTGCATTTGAGAACACACAGGCACCCGGGAGCAGCTAATGTCATAAAGCCTGGCATCTGGTTCCCTTACTTGCATACCCAGTGTGCATAGCAAGCCTTTTATAATAGTCTTTTCTAGAAGAGTCCTTTTCCTCCTTTAGATTGCAGTGTTCAGTGTTTTGTCTCAGCAAGAAGAAAATAACTGACAAAAAGAAGATAGTCAATGACAATTTTAAAAATTGCTTGATTCAAATAGCTGGTTTTTACAAAGATCAATAAAATTGATAAAGATCTAACTAAATGGAGGATATGTTAGAGAAACACAAATTAGTGATACCAGGAATCAAAGCAGACAACTGGAGATCCTGCAGTCATCAGAAAAAGCAAGGGGATCTGCAACTGGGAACAGAGGAGTACTTCCTAGTGGACAAAGTCTGTTGTGACTTCTACTAAGATGTTGCCTCAAAGTCTCATGTAGTCATAGGGGGACTTTTCATAGGTGGTTGGATGTACAACGTGTGATGCTGAGAATGATTCATAGTGCAATGCTAGGATCAAGGGCACTAGGATTAAGGTGTGAGTACTAACCACCTTCAGTAACCTGGATAAGGTATAAAAGATAATAAGAGCTGTAGTTTTCCCTTGTTGCTTTGCTACTTTCTGCCCACCATGAAATGTTTTTACTCTGTGACGTCTCTCTGTTGTGCCATCCTGCCTTGGGACCAGCCAACTTTGGACTAAAACTTCTATAAACTAAATAAAATTATCTATTTTCTTTTAACTTGTGGATGTTGGATATTTTGTCTCAACAACAAGAAAAGTAACTGAGACATTCTCCTTAGGAAAAAATGCAGTCTGGATTAAGTATGAAAGGTAGCTATCTGAAAGTACTGGAGAGCACCAAAAGAGAGAAATGCAGGAGAGAGGTTGATGCTTAGAAGAAAGAAATAGGACTCCATGTGTTTTCTGTGGGGTTTTTGCACAAGGCTTCAGTTGTTACATTTAATTTTTAAATGTCTTGACATACCAGTAAATAGAGTTGGCGCAAAAGGAGGACCTGAAAATTAGTGTTTGGGTTTATGTGTGTCTCTCTGTGTGTGTGGAGCATTTGTGTATGTATAGCGTGTGTGTGTGTATGTATGTCATAGGGATGGTCGACAAACAAATCCCAGAATGGAAAGAAGTAAGAGAGGAGAGAAGGAAGTTCTACTTATAAACTGCTCCTATTTCTGGCTGACCCCTGAGACACATCAAACACATTTTGTGCCATCTAAAACTAAAAACCTGAAGAAATTTCAGTAGACACACACTACAGGAGAGAGGATCAGAATGAGAGATAAATCTATATTTATATTAGGAGATTTCAACACTACCATTTTAGCAAGTAGTACAAGCATTTGACAAAATATTAGTAACAATATGAGATTGGAGGTGCCATAAAACACCCTAAAACTAATAGATTTCTCTCCCACAGTATTAAGGATTGATCCCAGGGCATTCACACTGAAATATATCACCCAGCCCATTTTAGTTTTTATTTTGAGATAGGATCTGTCTAGTTTTCTAGGAGAAAGTTGAACTTGTAATCTTCCTGCCTACACCTCTTAAGTGCTGGGTCTACAGGTATCCAAATGAATGTTTGTCTAGATTTGTGGGGTATGCTACTGTTATTTTGATCAGGATTTCATTAAGTCTCTATATCAATTTTGGGAGTATGGCCATTTGCACCTTGACCCTAATAAATATTTTTATAGAGCACTGTACACATCTGTAGAATACATATTACTGTCAAATGTATATAATTGGATAACCAATAAAAACCTATATTCCAGGCTCTAAAACAACTCTCAAGAAGCTGGGCATGGTGGTGCACTCCTGTAATCCTGGCACTTGGGAGGCTGAGGCAGGAGGATTGTTGCCAAGTTCAAGAACAAGCTGGGCTACAAAGTGAGCTCAAGGCCAGCCTGAACTACATAGCGAGACTCTGTCTCCAAAAGATAAAAAACAAAAAACAAAACAACCCTCAAAAACTTATAAAAATTGAGATCATGCAGAGTACATTCTCTAACAATGGGTTACTTTGCAAATCAGAAAAAAAATCATTATATGTTGTAAATACTAGCGATTTGTGTGAAGAACAATGGGTTAAGATTTTGGTCACCCTACGGGTTGTCTTTTCACCTTGTTGGAGATGTCTCTTCCTGTGAAAATTCTTCTTAATAAGATGGGATCCCAAGTTTGATTCCCTGTAGTATTTCCTTGGTAGTTGACATTTTGTTCATGAAGTCTTTGCCTACACCTATATTTTCAAGAGTTCTACTTTTTCTCTCTTCCAGCAGAATTAGCGTTTCTATTTTAACATTTAGATCTTTGATCCATTTGATTTTACTTTAGTGTATGGTGATAGACATGATCCTAGTTTTAGTCTTCAGGATGTGGAAATCCCATTTTTCCAGTACTATTTATTAAACAGGTTCTTTCTTTCAGTGAATGTGTTTGACACCTCTGTAAAAGATAAGATAGGTGAGTGCATTTGAAGTTGTTTCTGCACTTTGTTCCACTGATAATTTGTTTCCCTGATATTCAGATCTTTTTGTCTGTTTATTTATTTCTTTTCCTTGTCTCTTGACAATGCCATGCTGTTTTTATCACTTTAACTCTGTAATATAATTTCTAGTCAGGGATTGTACTCTTTTTGCTTTGCTTTTGTTATCCAGATTTGTTTTCATTATTCTAGGTCTCTTCTGGTTCCAAATGAATTTTAGGAATGTTTGTCTAGATTTGTGGGTATGCTACTGTTATTTTGATTAGGATTTCTTTAAGTCTGTATATCAGTTTTGGGAGCATAGCCATTTTCACAATGGTGGCTGTTCCTACCCATGTGTGAGCAGTATCCTTCTATTTTCTGATTTTTTTCAGTATCCTTTTTCAGAGTACTGTAGTTTTCAATGTAGAAATATTTTCATTCCTTTGTTTGATTCCTAAGTATTTTATCTTCTTCAATGCTATTGTGAGAGGTGTGGCTTCCTTAATTTCTCTGTGAATGAATTTATTTGTGTACAGAAATTCTATTGATTTTTAAGTCTTGAATTTAAATCGCATGTGACTGAATCTGATTATTAAATCTATAAGTCCTCTGGTAGTGTTTTTGAACTCGTCTATGTAGAGTATCATAAAAATTGATAAAAGCAGAGCCCTAAATTTAGAGACCCAATCCAAAAATGGGCTTCTGAACTGCATAGATACCTCTCAAAAGAAGTACAAATGGCAGATAAATATATGAAAAAGTGTTCAGCATCCAGGTCATTTGAGAGATGCAAAATAAAACAACACTGAGTTTTCTTATCGCTCCAGAAAAATGGCTATAATCAAGATTTCAACCCATAACAGTGGGGCCATGGTGAAAAAGGAACCCCTTGCCAGGGTTGCTGAAAATATAGACTGGTACAACCACTGTGAAAATCAGTGTTATGGTTTGTATCTGTATGTACCCCCAAAGCCTCATGCAGTCATGGGGCAGGCTTTTAGAATTTATTATTGATCCGTGACCCAATGCTGGGATTATGGGTGTGAGTGCTACATCTGCCCCGGGGCAGGTAGTTTGCCTATGTAAGGAAGAGAAAGAGGCTGCGTGCTGCCACTCCTCTTTTTTGCCCTTGCTGTTTTTGCTATCTTCCAGCACCATGAACTGTGGCCCTCTGCCATGTGCCACTTTGCCTTGGAGCCAGCCGAGTATGGGCTGAAACCTTCCCAAACTATGAGCTAAATAAAGCTTTCCTTCCTTAATTTTGGGCATCAGGTATTTTGTCTCAGCAACGAGAGAAAAGTAACCAAGAAATCAGTATGGAGATTCCTCAAAAATCTGGGACTAGAATTCCCATTTTATCTAGCTATTTCTCTTCTAGATATCTTCCCAAAGGAATCAAAAACATTATACTAGATTGTTATATGAACACCCATGTTTATAGTAGCACTGTTTGCATTGGCAAAATCTTAGACACAACACAAATGCCCGTCAACCGATGAATGGATAAAAAGATTTTTTTTTACACAATGAAGCACCACTCAGCCATAAATAAGGATAAACTTGAGACATTTATAGTCTTGAGAACTTGGACCTTGAGAGTATAGGCTTAAGTGAAATACACCAGATATGTATGTGTAAATATTGCACTATCTCTCTAGTGTGAGAAAGTGAAAGTGTAAATAGCAACCAAAAGGTATGATAGATACTGCAAAATAGGAAAAAAATTTTCAAAAGGAAATGGGAACCACATGAGTGGGAAAAGGAAGGAAAAAGAAGAAATGAGAACAAGATGATAAAGTGGAACATAGCTTTATAAATAAGGAGGAGGAGGTGAATTGAAGAGAGGGGAGGATAATGGGAGGTGAAGAGGAACTAAGAAGTCATGTAAATGTACAGATTCTCTATGATGAAAGAGATCATTATGTATATAGAAACTGTTTCAATAACATTACATTAAAATATAAAAAATAAAATAATAACAAAAATAAATAGAAAAACATAAATAAGAGAAAAGTATGGAAAATGGGGGAGGCAATCGGATCCATTTTTCCCCTTTAGGAAATTAGTAGGAGAGCAAGAAATACAGAGACAGGAGGAGGAAGAAAATAATAGAGATAACAGCAGAAACCCGTGAGACAGAAAACGAATTCCTAAAGCTGAAGGTTGGATTGTTGGCATATCAACATCTCCATGCTGCTAGAAAGGTAGATAAAGAATGAGAAACAAACGAACGAACTCTAGCAGGAATGAAGGCATACACATCTTACTGACCCTACGCACATTTTAAAGTTCTGAAAACAGGATGACCTTTCTAAAATGTCCTGAGATGAAGCAATAGGCTAGACGTTTTACCCCTACATTAGTCATTGGATGTTAGTCCAGAAAAGGGAGCCGGCCCTTAACAGGATAGTTCTTCTCAAATGCTGCAGTTCCTGAAGCAGTTCCGCTCCCACCGCAACAGTGATTTCTTCAGTCCCCATTGTGTGCCTCACCAACTGTCCTTAGAGAAAGAGGATATGTTTGGAGAGTGTTAAGGCTTGTATCTAGACGTCTCTCCAAAACCTCATGCGGTCATAGGTGGGGCATTTTGAAGGTGACTGGATGTAGGGTGTATGCTGCTGGGATCAAGTATGTGATTCGGGGATTGATTCATAGTCCTACGGTATGATTAAGGCTGTGTCACCCTGGGTGTGAGTGTTACCTTCTCAAAGAGTAAGACACAAGGGACAGGAAGATGTTTCCTGCTTGTCTCTTGTGCCTTGCTGCTCCTTCCCTATGTCATTGCTTTGCTGTCTTCTGCCCAACAAGAACTGTTTCCCCTCTGTGATTCCCCTTTCCAATGCCACCCTGTCTTAGAGCCAGTGCACTCTGTCTTGTGCACTGAAAGCTCTACATACCGTGAACCAATTAAATCTTTCCCCCTTTAACTTTGGGTGTCAGGTGTCTCAGTAACAAGAAAAGTAACTAAGATAAGGAGAATCTGCTGACACTGAGGATACATCAAGTTCCTCAACAAAAAGTCAGGAAGTAATAAATTAGGAAAAACTGTCTGGAATCTATTTCTTTAAAAGACAGGCAGGATTCAGATATTGAAAAGAACATTTCCATCCCAGGAAATATTGTGTGACAAGCACAGAGTTATGAAAAAATGCAGCTAATTAAAAAATTATATCAACTTTATGTTTATTTGCAAATATGATGTATTTTCTGGGGAGAAGCCAAGTTGGAGATGAAACACAAACTTGGGGCTAGAGCAAGGGCAGCTCCAAGTGCACAAAGAAGCAGATTAAAGCCATGTAAACAAATTGATGGGACTAGAACAAAGCCAGCCCAACAGGAGTCTCTCCTTGGTGTTACTCCCTGTTAACTATAGCACAGACAGCTCTGAGAATGGTTCGTTTTCAATATTCTCAGCAAAACAGAGACAGTGCACATTTGGACCCATCACCTGCTTCCCCCTTTTCACTGTGGATAAATAAAGATGCAGACCATGCTTGGTTGTGGTTGCCTCTCCATCGGAGAGGATAGGTCCCACCTGGTCCCAGCTTTCTTTTTATTATGTGTCTAGATTTTTCTTAATCTCCCAATTTCCCATCTCAGGACCCCACTGGCTGCATGGTCACGGGAGTATGTTTTAGTTTTTTTTTTTTTTTTTTGTGGTACTGGGGATTGAACTCAGGACCCTGTGCTTGCCAGGCAAGCACCTATTCCACTGAGCTATATCCCCAGCCCACGGGAGTATGTTTTAGGATTTTTACTCTAAAATAGTTGTAGATACAGGAAACTTGGAAACATGTAAAGATAGGACGGATGTTAGAAAGATGAGAGGGCATCTACGGGAAGTTAACAGAATATGTCCGTGCTTCCCAGCATGTAAAAATAACAATAGTAATAAATACCTATTATCAGCTGCTGGCCCTGTAGTAGGCTCTGTACCAAATGCCTTTCTATGCATATTTATGATAGTTATTTCTCCCAAACTACTAGATACATAATTACAATTCCATTTTACCAACGTCCAGCCAACTCATGCTGGTACAGCTAAACAAGTTATTCAAAGCCATCATTTTTGTTTACTCATGGTGGTTGTTCTGATTTGTTAGCAACCTGGGCTTTCCTTGTTCATAAATATTTCTGCTAGGTGGTGAATATATTTCGTGAATATATTTCCTACTGTGAAGAAAATTGAGACTAAGAAAAAAATAGCAGGGGGCTGCCATTACCCAGCTTCTGGGGAGCACGAACTGGTGCACTGCACTGCATGGTTAATGTGGGGTGCGCCTTAGTCTGGGTCATCATCAGCCAGCCAATCAGAGAACTTAGATTGACGCACTGCACTCTGTGGACACTGTGGGTTGCTCCTGGGTTTAGGATGACCTTCTCCAACCACCAGGGCAACTCAAACTGGTGTTCTGTGGCCCAAAGTTATTGTGGGTTGTGGCACAAGTTAGTCTGGGTTGCCATTACTCAGCCACCAAGGAAACTCAGGCTGGTGCCCTGTGCTCCACAGACACTGTGGATCATGCCTAAAGTCCTGGAAGCCCCAGGAGCCCTTAGTCATCTGCCTGGGGAACTCAGACAGGTATTCCAAGTCCCACTGGCATTGTCGGTTTTGTCTGAGGCCCCAAAGAAACAGGCATGCCCATCAGCTGCCTGAGGACCCTGATCTAGCACCACACATTCCACCAACATTGTGTGTCAGCCTGAGGCCCAACTGCCCTCAGTTAACTGCCTGGGGACCCTGGTCATGAAGGTCAGTATGCTATTGCCATCAGAGCACTGATCTGAGCTGGGCATTTCAGAAATTGCCTTGGGATCTTGGACCTGGTGGGTCACCTCCTGCTGCTATCTTGGGGCAAGCCTACCAAGCAGGGAATCTAGGGACCCTAAAGACTTTCTGGTGAGCTGTGTGGGGAGGCTGAAACCCAGTACTTCACCTTCGACATACACAATGACAAGACAAAGGACCAAAACGCAATCTCAGAACTCCACCCCAACTAGAGCAAGTACAGGAGACATCAACATAGAAGAACTTAGAAGTCACACACCTGAAATCTTGGAAATTATCACAAGTGAAGTAAAGAAAAAACTTCATAAGGCCATAGATGAATTCAGATCAGAAACAATCTCTCAGGTAAAAAATGAAATGACAACAATAATGAAAGAATTGTTCAGCACATCTAAAGAGGACATATATAAAAATAGACAAGCATAGAAAAAAAAAACCAGAAATGTTATCTGAACAATATAGGAAAGACCTAGAATGCATGAAACAGATTCATACAGATATCCCAGAAATCAATACCTCTATCAAAAGCTGGCAAAACTGCTTGAATGAAGCTGAAGATAGACTTTCAGATCTTGAAGACAGCTTTGCAGCTAACGATTGTGAAAGGAAAGATCTCTTAAATACAAGGAACCAGGAAATAACAACTCAACAGCTGTAAGATGCTGCAAAGCGAAACAATGTAAGACTGATATGCATCAACAAAACAGCAGGAGTCAACACAAATGACATAAGAAGACTATTTGCAGAAGTAATAGCAGAAAACTTCCCAAATATGGTAAAAGAACCTGCCATATGGTAAGTGAGGTATACAGAACTCTGACAAGCCATAACCAAAATAAAACTACCCCCAGACATATAATAGTCAAGATCCCAGAAATCTGTCAGAAGGACAGAATATTAAAAGCTACTAGAGAAAAGAAACAGATCACCTATCAAGGAAAGCCTATCAGAATCACAGCAGATTTCTCAACACAAACCATCAAATCAAGTTTGGAGTGAAGTATTCCAGGTCCTGAAACAAACAACTTCCAACCCAGACTATTGTATCCTGCAAAACTATCCTTCAAGTTTAATGGAGAAATAAAATACTTCCACAGACAAAGAACAACTGAAGAACTTCATGAATGCCAAACCAACCCTACAAAGAGTACTAAAAGAGGTCCTGGAAAGAGATAAAAATGATTGCAATTTCAAGAAAAACAATAGAAAGGAACCACCTAGCAGAAAAAGCAATTAAACAGAGAGTAAAAGTAGGAAATCAACAGCAAGTCAATAACATGATAAAGACAAGCCAACATATAACAGTTATAACCATTAATTAAAATGGCCTCAATTCACCAATCAAAAGAATCAGACTGGCAGAGTGGATTAAGAAACAAAATCCAACAATATGCTGTGTACAGGAAACACACATTACTGAAAAGGAAATCCATAGACTGAAAGTCAAAGGTTGGAAAACATTTCTCCATGTGACAGGAATCCAGAAAAAAGCAGGGGTAGCTATTTTGATTGCAGACAATGTGAACTTCAAACCAAGAACAATAAAAAAAGATGAAGGTCACTACACACAGGTTAGGAAAACTTCATGAGAAAGAGATAACAATCATAACTATGCATGCACCCAACAGAGGAGCACCCAAATATATAAGACAAAGCTTAATAGACATGAATAACCAAATAACTAAAAACATTATCTTAATGGGGGACGTTAACATCCCATTGACACATAGAAATAGGTCAACTGGTCAAAAAAATCAGCAAAGAAATAACAGAACTGAACAAAAATTATGAACAAATGGACTTAGTAGATGTTTACAGAGTGTTCCAACCCACAATATCAGAACGCACATTCTTCTCATCTGCACATGGAATATTCTCTAAAATGGACCACATACTAGCCCATAGAAAGTACTTAACTAAATACAAAGGAATTGAAATTATCTCATGCATACTATCTGATCATAGTGCAGTGAAATTGGAAATTAATGCCAGAATGCTGGCTCTACTTAGGCACATTTTATTTGAAGTGCTAAAATCCAAAGTCTCCCCACCACATTTTTATCTGGCACTGACATTTCAAGTGCCTTTGGAGTTGCTGGTCACATGGTTCCTGTGACAGTTAATCTAAACCATGAACTTGATGAGATTAAGAGACTCCTAAAGTGTTGACTGGACCCCACGGGCACTGTACTCAGGAGTGGATTCATCCTTGGATGTTCATAGTTTAAGGTGCTGTTAGGAGGTGAAGCCCACTGGAGCTGTGTTGCTGAGGATGTGTCTGGGTCAGGGGAGCATCTCTTGCTGGTGTTCTTCCTCTGTGCTCTGCTTCCTTCTTCCCTTGAAGTGAGCAGCTTTGCTCTAACATGCCCTCCCATCATGATGTTTCTGCCTTGGAGCCAGTCAACCTCTGAGACAATAAGCCAAATTGAACTCCCCCTCTTTTAATTTATGTGTGTCAATATTTCTGTCTCAACAATGGGAAAGCTGTCTGGGTGGCTCAGTCATTTGCACAGCAGCCTGAGTCCATTGCAGATTACTATGTTTGGGTATGGTTTGATCTCCAAGGGTTCATGTGCCATCAACTGTGTTCCTAGTGTAGCAGTGATAAGGTAGTGAAACCTTAAGAGTTGGAACCTGGTGGAAAGTAGTTAGAATGCGGAGCCTCACATTTAGGAGGAGATTAACAGTGTCTTACAGGAGTAGGTCAGGTTTCATGGGAACTGATTAGTCTCCACAAGAATGAGTCATCACAATCGAGAGTGATTCAGTCCCTGAATTGTTTTGTTGTAATGTTCCCACTTTTGTTATACTACCCATCACGAACACTTCACCTGAGCCAAGTAGGTACTTGCACAATGCTCTTGAGTATTCAGAGCAATGAACTAATACAGTCACTATAAACTACCCAGCCTGAGGAATTTTTCTTATATCAGCACAAAACAAACTAAGATACCAGAAGTTACCTGGGATGTCTTCTTGTACTTGAAATCAAGAGAGATATCAAATGCTACCAGAGTCATATTAATGATTTGGATATTAATTTGACCTGGCCAAACATGAGACAAATTTTAATATAAAAACACACTACACAATGCTAGAGACTAAAGTAGGAAGATTGGGAACACTAGGCCAGCAAAAGTAAGTAGGCAGAGTGGTACATGCCTATAATCCCATCTATAGGGAAAACAGATATAAAAGGATTGTAAGTTTGAGGACAGCCTGGGCATTTTAGCAAGGCTGCCTCAAAATTTTTTCTAAAATTTGAGGATGTAACTGTGGAGTGAAATTCTTGCTTAGCATGCATGAGACCCTTTTTCTAGTCCCCAGTAGTGCATCATCGTCATCATAATAGTAATAATAATAATAGTAGTAGTAATGATAATAATATTAGTTATTATTATTACTATAATTCTATGGGCAAAATACATTATATATATGGAAATCTATTAGTTTGCAGTGTTTCTAAAATAGCCAAACTCTGATGTCTTCTAGAAGTTGTTACAGCACTAATACAGTATTGTAAAAATTAGTCCATAAGGAATAAATAAATAAGCATTCATTTGCTTTTTTATACATATAGTATTTCAGGTAAACAAATAACAAAGGCAGCTAATTTTTGTTAAAAAAATTCTTATGACTAGAATTCCCAGAAGTAAGTACAAGGAGATTTATGGATTCAGGAAGCCACGCTGAGCAAGGCACATGGTTAGGCACAGAGGCTTGAAGCTTTGGAGAGCAATGTAGCTTGAGGTCATGTATTCAGAAGTCCTTCAGGATACAGTACATGATGAAGGCTTTGGGAATGTGAGAGACTACAGTAAGGGACAGAAGGAGAGCCAAGGGCACAACTGGCCATATCGTGAACAGGAGAGGTAGAAGGGAACCATTCAGGAAAGCTGAACTGAATAGCCAGAGATAGAGATACACAAGGAGAAACCCAGAAATACATCAGTGCTGCAGAAGGCTGGTGAGTTCCTGAAAGAATGAAAGAAAGGAGGGATTCAAACAGCTATAAAATATTGTAAAGATGCCGATGGTAGTGGAAAGTTCAGTAGTGTGAAATTTGCAACAACCAGGGTGGCAACGGGAACCTCCAGTTGAAATGGAGGACAGAAATACAAACTTTATTTCAGTACATTAAGGAATAAATCTAAGAAGAAAAGTTTTGTGGGTAAGAATGGAAGAGTGGTCTTAGAGTCATGTAAACTCCATGAGAAGCTTGAAAATTTCAGCGTTCCTTCCACAGAAGGTCTGTTAGCTGTGCCTTACCTCTCATACCTTGACAGTGTTGAGAATGTAGCCTTTATTTTTATTGCTGCCTCACCACATCCTTATTAAGGGGCACAAACTGTGTCAAGAAGGCCACATTCAGCCCCACTCTTGTTTCCACAAGTACATTTTCTCGGATCACAATCATACCCATTGTCTCCCATTTGTCTAGGGTTGCATTATCCCTACAGCAGCACAACTGAGCTGATGTGATAGAACTCTGAAGACCCAGGAAGCAGAAAAATATTTCCTATGTGGCCCTTCTTGGATGAAACATGCCACTCCCTGTTCTAGGTTGTTGCCTTCTAGCACATGGTCCAAAGAGCATGTCACTCAGTTCACTGGGCCTACATGCCAGCCAGAAGAAGGAAAATTAGGAGGTGAGGAAACACTCTTGTCCTGTCAGAGAAGGACAAGAAATTGTGTGGAAATTGTGTGAATGTGTTCTATTTGCATATTTAGAACTCGATCTCATGACCACTCTCTGCTACAAAGGAGACTAGGTAATGTGAGCTCTCTGGGCAACATGTCCTCAGCTAAAATCTGGAAAACCAAAAACAGGAGAATAGATGTCGAAGTTGATGAACAGTTTCTACTGCTTATCCTATTCTATTTGATAACCAAGTATAAATTACTGGATAGGCAGCTACTCAAGACACTTAAAAAGTGTTAGACAGAATCCAGTTTTCCAATGCAAGTAATGAGAAATGGATCTATTTCTATAGGTGGGTTCAGTAAAAATTAAAATTTAAATTCAGAAAGCAAAGACTAAGGATAATGGTTGGAGATAGAAAGTCATGAAGAGGTCAGCATTTTCCCACATCTGATATGTTGGAAGTGAGGTGCCCCAAGACAACTGGGGTGGTGGGTGTGAGTAATAATCTAATAATGACCCTAATGACTAAGGTCTTTGCCACGCATTTGGAAAATAGAACTAGGCTGGGGGACATTTACCACTTCCTGGTCTCATAGAAACATGGAGCACAGAGCTGAGTAAGTGAAAGCAGAAAGAAGAGCATACTTGGAGAAAAACCAGTAACATCTGTCCCTGAGGCTGGCTTTCTGTCTCTCTTTCTCTCTCTCTTCCCTCGTTCTCTCTCTTCCCTCATTCTCTCTCTTCCCTCATTCTCTCTCTCTCTCTTTCTCTCTCTCTCTCTCTCTCTCTCTCTCTCTCTCTCTCTCTCTCTCTCTCTTTCTTTCTTTCTTTCTTTCTTTCCCTCTTTCTTCCTTATTTCCTTCCTTCCTTCTTTCCTTTTGGTTTATTGAGATAGTGTCTTGGCATGTAGCTCAGGCAGACCTGGAATTCACAGTGATCCTCCTGCTTTGACCTCCCCAG
>PVLD010029028.1:0-18593 GCA_004027595.1 Dinomys branickii | reverse complement strand
AAATTTGCATGTCTGTATATGGGTCCATACATCTACAATTCGAAGATATCAATGGATAAAGCAACAACTACTGTTGAGACCATATCACCTTGTCTATAGATTAGTTGTGATTGTACTATTTTCTATGATAATGGGTGTCTGTTTGTCAATATGTTTTTGTACTTTTATGTTTCTAAAATTAAAAAAAAAAAAAAGATTATGTACCAATAAACTCCTCCCTGTTGAAAATATCCTAGATCAAAAATACACGTGGTACACCTAATGTACCAAACGTCATGACCTAGTGACACAGAACCCTGAAGAGTACTCCTGGTTTCCCACAGTGAGCTCCTGGCTAAACGGCAGCTGCAGCTCGGGGCTACAGCCACAGCATGAAGAGAAGGCATTTTACTGCGTATTACAGGCCTGGGAAAAGTTGAAAATCCAAACTTTGAAGTGTGATTTCTAATGTGTATCGCTGTTGCACCTTCACTAATTTAAAACACTGTTAAGTTGAACCATTTTAAGTCAAGGGCACCTGTATTTTACTTCTTTTATTCTCATCTTTGACTTCTATGTAAACTTGTGAATGGAAGTAGATGCTTGGGGATGTGTAGTGGAATGAGAAAAGTGTCACCCAATTCTGTTTACCAGAGAATACATGAACCTTAGCTTTGGCTCATCTAGGATCTCAAATATATCAGGAGAAAAGGGGCCTGTTACATCCAGAATAGTTAAGCAAGGGAAAGAATTACAAAAATGTGGCCTCTCTCACCCCATCCCTTATAACACCCAAACTATTTCTTCTATGAAGAAGGTATGCTAAGATCGTGATAGGCAAGATGGACCTTGGGGCACTCAATACCTGCACATCAGTACTAAAAAGTTCTTCTGAAGATAGTACAATAAATTTACCCAATCCTGATGTGCTATTTTCATAGACTATCTTATTCCGTGGTTAAATGTAAATATTTGTTGTCACAGAGCACTTTTCAGGGTTCATACTCAGGAAATGATTTTGTATTTATCATCCCTGTTTTATTGGATATAAATTCACTAATAAATGTAAACATTTCTACAATGCTTACTGTGTGCAAAGCTCTAAACTAGGCCCTTGTTATAAAATTAATCTTAGTCTATGTTGGACTGTTATGCCTTAATTATCTATTAATCTCCTAGTAGCTAAGGTTGTCTGTACACAAATCTTTCACTCGAATTATGTGCCTATCATTTGATCTTTGAATTTTGATGAGTTCACATCTGAAAAACCTCAATTATATGAAACTAGTACAGCAATATTTAGAACAAAATGTAGAGGATTTAATTTAAGGTAAGTAGAAAAACAAAATTATCGCCTAATGTACATCCATTTTTTTTTCTAGGTGAGAAAACCTTATTCAAGGTTTTAAAGGAGAATAGAGGGGTAAAAAGTGCATTTTGGATGAAATCATGCAATGCAAGGAAGCCAGGGACAACCACATGGACACATAATGCTGTGGAAATGCTTTCTAAAGCTTCATGTCAGTGCCAAGTTAATTTCCTCATTATTGCAATTATGCCTGCTTCTTTCAGAAAGACAGAGATGCACTGAGACCCTGAGCCTCTGTGTTTCCTAATCTGTACATCGTGAGCGCTGAGAACCTCAACCTTTGCATTTCCTAATCTGTACATCTTAGCACAGAACTGACACAGTGTCTGCACTGGGGCAGCAAAGCCAGCATGGGGCTGTGGCTGACTTGAATTTGGAATCCTAAGTGAGCTCCCTCAGCAGGATTCCTGAGCTCTCATCACCTGCTCTTGTCAATCATGTGGCCTTTCCCTCCAATTCCTCTTTAGATGAAACCCCCAAGGAACCATGGGAAATCATGCGATCCTCTGAGAGTGAGCAAGTTCAGTCTAATCTGAAATCCAAATGTTCCTTTGCATTTTAAAAATAACTCAGAGGGCTTTGATGCTGTTTGTCTAAAGATGCATTTTACAACGGGTGGCTCAGTATACACAATTAGGGTACCCAGAAAGGGCTTTATTTTTGACAGAGTAGATTTAGTCTCGCAACCCAGGAGGGCAGACAAGGGAGAGGCCCAAGGCCACGGAGAGAGCCAGCATTTTAACAAGGTGTAGAGCTAGCGGGCATTCCTCTATTTGACCTCAGGCCATGACAATCACTGTCCAGCCCATTTCGTCATGACCTTTCAGGACCTAAGACTCATGGCACATCGCAACACACATATCATAACTATCCCAGTAATGAACAAACAAGGGGATGGGGCTGAACACAGAATCGCTTGTTTCTTCTTGTTCACTTTCCCATGTATCACCGCATGAGATCATTGCTTCAATTTGTCAAGAACTCCGTATGTGCTCAAGGTGTGTACATTAGTCCACTACTAAGGCACCACCATCCATTCTAACATTATGGTAACTGAGCAAGGGGGTGAAGAGTTTGGGCCACATACACTGACCATTTGTGGGGTTAGGAATTCACACCCCACTCTCCCCAGCTCTGTCACTGTTCATAAACACTATGGTACTCAGTTTCCTACTTTGGATTTCTGTCTTTAAACTTTCAGAAGTTAGGAATGCATTCCTTGTCTGTCTCAGGGAATATGGCCCTTGGTATTTCAACTTTTTCTAGAAAAATTTGAATGTGAATTGATAAAGGGAAAGTTCCCTAAATTAAGATTCCTCATGTACATGTACCAGCTACCCGCAATGAATGTATGTACTGTCAACATGTACTAATAAAAGTAAAAATTAAAAAATTGTTCCCTTACAAAATTTCAAGTAAACAATGTCATTATTAACTATATTTTGCTGTATGAAATATTGATCATTTCAATAAATAACCATGGTATATAACTCCATTAGTTACATTTTCTGTTATCCCCCCAACATAGTTTTGTCTTTTTAGGTGAAAGAAAATAAAGATTTTTGACGCAATGTGTTACCATCTCATTTTCTGTACAATGAATCCTATCTAAAGGAACAGAATCTAAAATTGACAGAAGACTGTCTTGATCTTCAACACAGAAGGGAACATATTCAGTGCAGGAATCATCTCCAAGCTCACCCTACTGTTCTGCTGGTGAAGGATAAAGAGCCTCCAAGTGCCCAACATGTGCACAGAGGTCAGTACAGAAAGAGAATATTAAGGAAAAATTTTCCAACCTGTGATTCATCATCTTAATCCTAGACTAATCCAGCTCACTGGAGAGTATAATGGTGCTGTGCCCCTTTAGAAATATTTTCCTAGACCTCATTTGATGACCGCAGTTTGATTAGTGAACCCAGTCAGCAGGGCCACCAAGTGTGACAGCACAGAGTGTGCTCCAGAGACACCATCACACAGACAATGATGTAAACAGTGTGCCCTGGCGATGTTAAGCAGGTAGCCCCATACATGGAAGGGCTAGTTCCCAGACAGTTTGCCTGAAATCTGCTGGGCAGATGTTAGGAACCCACCTCTGACTCATTTTCTCTGTACCTGCATTAGAGGAATTCATAGACAAAAATTTCCTTAGGCTTCAGGGAGCAATGTGCTTTTCTAGACAGGTTTATAAAGCTCTGGTTCACAATGAAACATTTGGCACTTTTTTGTGCAATATTCTGTAGTTTCAGAAAAAGATCTATTCCCATCTTTAATAATTTCAAAAGTTAAGGTATATATATTTTATATCATTTTGTTTTCATTAATCTTTTAGCCTAGTGACTTCATTTTCATCTTTAAGAATAGTTACACAACTATGCATGTTTTTATCTTATTCAGATCCTTTTGGAATAAGATAAAGATAAGGTATCCCACAGTGTTTACCTTTAAATGTGTATGTGTTATTTCTATCCCTTGTACAAAGCAAAACATGATCATTATGGAGGCATTAGATAATAGAGACTACCCAAAGAGCATCAAAAAGGAGAAAATAGAAGACATCCATAATACCTAAATAGCACTATTTGTAGACTGTTTTCAACAACTTAATATGTGAAATGAATTCTTTATGTTCTTTTGATAGTATATGGTGTATCTGTTGATTATTTCTTACGTGTTTTATTTTATTGTATTTATGTAACAAAAGGTAATTCATGGTGCTTTAACTTGGGGTTTCATAACATTTTACAATATTCTCTGTTACACAGTATGACCATGAACAGTTTTGTAACCAAATCTTTAAAACTTTTAATCATTTCCCTATAATAACCTAGTTACGATTTTTAAAGTATTAAGAGAATTATAGCTCTGAAACACATGAAGTTCAACTTAAGTGAGTCACCATTTCTCTCTCCGACATCCACAACTCTGATTGTGCCCCAGAACATATTATACCCCAGATATCTATGTATATATAGATATGTGTGTGTATATATATATATATGTGTGTGTGTGACCTCAATGCCTTAAATTTTTTCCTTTAATCATGCAGTTTCTTTCCTATTTACAAACATATTCAGGAATAGATCCATATGCTAGAGCTACCAGTGAGTTGCAGTTGTAGTCTATGAAAAGTTGTGCCCATTTGCTCTCTTCATTTTACAGGTAAATAACTGCTCCTTGACCTTGGGGAAGTTTAGAAAAGCACAAGCCCATCCAGAACTCTGACTAGTTTTCACACAAAGTGTAATCATCTTTCTACCTTATTTTTTTTAAGATTACTAATAAATTAATAATTGATTTCTTCCTGGAGCTTTGCAACTGTTGAGATCACTTGGAACTTCGGGCTGCCAGGTTTTCTGTGGGCTAAGCACAAGGCTGTGCTACCAGAATACCCACCCCAAACTGCTGCTGCCTTTTCTTTGAAGAGCTCAAATCAAAGTCACAATTCAAAGTATACCTCTGATTTGTAAGAGACTGTTGGAATCAATAAATAACAACCAAAAGTGGTTTGGAGATCTGTGTACAAGTTCCCGTAAGCCCTCAGGAGACAGTCCAAGAACGAGTGCCATCCCAGGCTGAGTAACAATCTTGATGGTGTTGGTTTCTGGAGTGGTTATTTGGACTTAACCTGCTTCTCCTGGGTAAAAATGTAGTGTCAATTTTACATTTGTTGTACAATTGTTCAGAGAAAAATCAATCGAAATTTTTGTATAAGGAAACACACACACAGTGGTCGATCCCTTTTCTTGTGCCCACCACCCCCCTCCTTTCTCCCCTCTCCAGCAGGCTGGGGGAGCACCCTCCCAGCCGCCCCACCATTTAAGGGGAGCTTTCCTCGTGGTGGGGTCTGCCTTGTGTATTGTCTCCATATGTTGCTGGGAAACCTCTTCTGGAAGTCAAGTGATAAAGTTGCACTTCTGTTTCCAATGGCTCATGTCCAGCTCTTGGAGACTGGCAGCACTGGGAGAGTGCTCCTCCACTGGGTCATCCAGTACAGTAGTGCAGCTGGAAAGTGTTTTCTCACTGTTGTGCCCCAAGACTGTGGTTAGTTTCAAATTCCTGTGAATGTGACTAAAAAATGTTTGCATTTTAGCCACAATCACTAACAAATTATGCTCAGCTATTCAGTGTGCAAAACCAAAGAGAGCCTGACCCTGTTATCCAAACCCAAGGCCAGATGGTGAGGAGTCCCAGCCTAATGAGGGGCTATCAGTCATTTCCAACAAATTTCTTGTCAACCATTCCACATCATATATGGGGTCTCCTTTCAAAGGCACAGAGTTTGAGAACCCTCAGGCCTTCCAGACCAAAGCAATGTCCTCCTCCAAAAATACTTATTCCTTCCTAAAGAGTTTTAACACTTCTTCTTTCCCTCCTCTTCTTTTTCCTCTCTTCACCAAGCAAAAGGATTCTAGATCATGAATGCTAGACAACTTTATCGGACTTAAATCTCAAAGTGGAGCAGCTAGAAAGCCTCAACTATATTCTTGGCTCACATCTAAGAGCGTTAAGAAAAAAAAAAATCAACCCAGGAGGAAGAGGATACCAAAAGGAATTCTCAAATGATCTTACAAATTCAGAACAAATTAACCGAAAATTGTGATTGCAGGCTATAATTTACATCTTTGTTGTAATGAAGAGTTGGTGAGAAAAACTACATCACAGTCAAGAACTTGAGGATGATACACAAACCATCCTGTGTATTTGCATCTCTTGAAGTGAGATGCAGAACTATGCCTCTGCCCAAAAAGGTTGGCCTCCCTGGCCTGTCTTGGCACTCTTTGTTCATACCAGATTTGATTGTTTCTTTATGTGCAGCAAGGCAAAGCATACCCCTCTTTCTCCTTGTGTTCTTTCCACTCCCCAGCCCCCAGCCACACTTCTCTGGCTACCAAGTGTCACTCCTGGTGCTCAGCTTTGGGTCTCGCCCCTGGAGAGGCAGCCCAGCTGCGTGTCCTCTGCAAGGACTGAGCTGCCTCCTGTGCATGAAGTTGAAGAAGAACAGTGTGTATCCTGGGGTCCTTATTACCCAAGTGGGAGCTGCACAAGAAAGGGAGTAAATAGGAAAAGCAGGGAAATTGTGAGCAGAAGGCTGAGACCGCAGCCCTGAGGAGGGCAAACCAGCCACCATATTGGGCAGCTCGGAAAAGTAGAGTTCCCGTGGCTGTCAGTGCAGAGTCAAAGGGGGTTTTAGGGTACAACAAAAGTCTGATGGTGTGAGGGCTAAACTCCGTTTTCTGTATAAGTCCAAGTAAAGAGAAAGATAAACAGAACCTTTCACCGATAGGCATATTTTAGAGTTCAAGTGTGACATGACGGGTCCAAAATAGATTCCACATGACTGGAGCAGATCCAGAATCCCAGTCCCTGAATAGTAATCAGTGTTGCGGGCTAAGAGCCGGCATCCACGATCATCACATAAAACATGGAAGAAACGGCAAATCCTGCACAGCTGTTAGTGAGTAAGAACAAGTCATACATGGAGCTTTCTGCTACGGGCACATTTTCTTAAATTACTTGGCTTAGTTTAAATTGCAGGGCTCTTTGCCTTTTTACATGTATCTTAATGAACATGCAGAGCTTTACAACAGTTTTCTCTTCAAAAAAGGAGAGTTATGATCTTTGCAGTACTCATGGAGGAACTAATGACCCAAGGCTCCACGCTAGTTTATTTTCACGGAAAGCACCTCAGTTTGAAACTCCAGAGGGTCCCCAACATCTCAGAAGATAAAAGCCACAAGCCCACCGTCCCCCAAACTGATCACGCAGGATGTCAGTGGGATGGGAGGCTTCCGTTCGGGGCCCAGGGTAAGCTGTCCTGCTGTAGTATGACTGACCACTTTAGATGATTGGCAGACAGCAGGGGAATAGACAGAAAGGGCAAGGAGTGAAAAGTGAGAGGGAAGGAAGAGAGGAAGGCTTAAGAAGATGGCGCGCATGAGGCCTAAACATTCTCTCTTCCATTTATGAACAAATATTTTCTGTCAAGATGGTCAAAGAAAAAAGTGGAAATAGAGCTTTTCCAAATGGAAAGGGGATTAAAAGTTTAAGGGAGCAGGGACGAATGGGAGGGAAAGAGACAAAGAAAGAACTGAGATGTGTTATGCACACATGCAAACTCCCGTGATAAATGAAATATTATGTACTGCAAATATATACTGATGAAAACACATTAATACAAATTTTAAAATGAAGAACAACAGTGGCTACAGCGAAAACATTCATCAGAAGGGTTCCTGTATAAAAGCCTCCTTCTCTAGCTAACATTTAGCATATTCAAGACACTTTTAAAATTCTATAATTGAAACGTTCAGCTATAGGTCATACTTCAGCCTAAAATTTAATCGAAAGGGATTCCTATTGCTGAACAGATTTCTGTAAGGTATTGTCCATCCCTGAATGTTCCCTTTTGGCCGTTTTATGGAGCTGCATTACTGTGAAAGTAAGAAAAGTGATAATAAATGGAAACTCAAGCACTTGTGGAGGAGCAGCTGGCGCAGCACGCACTGCACTGCACACACCAGTCGCAAAGTCAGAGTCCAACCAAAACGACAGAAATGAGCCTCTGTGGATATTCCCCTCATTACTTTGAAACCTGGTGACCTATTTGGGCACATCCTGGGGCCATTTGTGTTTCCAGATACTTCTCTTTGGTTATATTAGCTGAAATTGCCTTTTAGTAACTGAAAAATAAATCAAAGCAACAGGTCAGTATTGAGAATTTCTATAGGTTATTATGATTTCAACCGAGTGAAAGTCTCTGGAAAAAATGACAGACCTCCTTCGTTTCTTATATCTATCCTGATAACGCAAATTAGAACCACAGAGTGGCGTAATGCTGTGAGAAGCATTTCTGGTCATTCTAGGGCTGTGCTTTTCTTCATTCTTCTCTGGAGCACATGCAGGTCCTGCAATAGATTTGTTTAAACATAAGCCTACTAAGAGTTTAGTTGCTAAAGTTACAAACAAAACTTTAGTGAGTATATTGCAAAGCACCAATTCATAGTTTTCACAAATGGCATAAAGATAGATAATCATAAGACTTGTAGTTGAAAGCAGCCTCTCAGAGTCATCTGGTCTTGTCCCATGACAAAAGAAATCAGGCATTATTCTTTATACTTGGCAGATAAAGTACCTGAAGTTCAAAAAGACAAACTGTCTTGCTCCATTTCACCCAGCTAAAAGGGTATTTGACCTCTTGTCTTTTGCTCCTAGTACAATTCTTTGTAAGGAATGAAAATCCAACCAGCCTTAAATCCATAGAGACAGAAAGCAGATTAGTAGTTTCCAAGGGGATGGAAAGAGGGCATAAAGGGCACCTGGTTTTGTTTTGGAATCATAAAAATGTCCCACTTACATAGTAGTGATTATAAATATGCTGAATGCTGCTGAATTGTTCACTTTATCTGGTTAAAATGATGAATTTTATGTTATGCAAATTTTATCTTAACCAAGAATAAGATATTTCTATTAGCTACACACCATCTGACTCAACTTCCTGTCAAGTTGTGAGTGCAGCATCTGTGCACTATGACTTTCTTCCAATGCAATACTCCCCACCATGTTTAATAAATTCTACTCAATCCTCCCTAAAAAACTCCTAATTGGCCTTAGTAACAAGAATGGTCACAAATAGGAGAACTCTCTCAGTGAGTTATGATATTACTCTAATTTTTGGTTGCTTTATTCTACTGTTGAGTCTCATACAATTATCTGAGAAAGATGGAAAAGTACACATCCCAGTCAGCAGTGTGCCTAGGAGTAGGAGGACCATGCACAGAGCGTTACCTTCAGGATGTCCTTGTTAGCTACTCAGGTAGGAGGGGAGCCACAGATCTTCCGGGATCCACAGGTTGGAAGGATGTTCCCTCCTTTCAACAAAGGACGTTCGCACAAGGAAAATATCCAACCTATGTATAATGGACTGACAGTATCAGTTTAAAAGATGCTTGTCCTATTGGATCATCAAGATCACTGGGCAAGGCTGTACCCAGACATTGCACTAGCCCCTTGGCGCCAGCTCTTACACTTTAACCAGAGAAATGGGGCAAGCACACCTCAAGCCTACTTCCCAGTACTCTCTCTCAGAGCAGGGTGAGAAATAGTCTGTTTTCATGTACACTTATTCCTCACTACTGACATTAGTACTCTCATAAAACATTTGTCTCTAAATGGAAAGGCATTAACTAAAAAGAAAAAATGTACTAATTTCAGGAGAGAAAGGAATGTTAAAAGAGAAACTATGCACCACTTTTGCTTCTGAGACTGGTTTATCTCACTGAGTGCAATGCCCTCAAAGTTCAACCATATTGTTAAACACGACATGAGTTCTTCCTTTTCTTTTGCTTTACCAATCCATCAACGAACATTTAGGTTGTGTCCATATCTTGAATATTGTGATTATCACAATTAGCAAAAGATGTGATAAACTTCATCCCAACACAAGACATCCAAAATTTAACAGGTAGAATACCTTCTTGAAGAATGAAAGCAAATACATAAGAAAAATTTAGAAGTAGTTTGTATATAAGTCATAGTGACATTTCTATGTTCATTATTTTTTCTAGTTCAGCTTTTCAAACTTTTATTTTTCTACAGTTTTCTTTAACTCAGACTACCTTAAATAATTCACACATACATGTACAGCAGTCTTTAGAAGATGCTAAGTTTTCTGTTTCACTGGACCTGGCTATCACTGGTGCACTAGTACATGGTTGATTAATGGATTTGTAAAAAAATATATATGCATTCACAAGTTTATCATAAATTTTGATACAAAAACTGCATGGCATATAATTTATAGATAATAAAAACTACAATGCTTTTATTATGCTACACAGAATCAGTTGATGCTCAAGGCTGGAGATATAGCTCAGTGGCACAAGCACCTGCCTGGTAAGTGCAAGGTCCTGAGTTTGATTCCCACTACCAAAAAAAAAAAAAAGTTGATGCTCAAAAAGAAACGCTGTAGCTGAAATTGCCTTATTCTTATATCTATAGCCAATGTATAGTGACCATTGATAAATGATGGTAGAACCAATGTAAATGTTGGTTAATATTTTCACTTACATTTATATTAGTGAATAAAACCCAAAGGAAAACAATGAAGTTAAAACTTCGTATGATTGCCTGTGATAAACTGTTTTCACTGGACTGAATACTACATTTTGAATAATAGAGGGAGAGTTCTTCAATTTTTCTGTGTTATTCACTCTATGGATTATGTGTAGCACAGCATTTCCATCTGATAGGTGTAATTGATTCAAAACAATTATTGAAATCATAGACAATAATAAAATGTAAAATAACTAGGAAATTATAACTTTTAGGTATTTATTACCTTATTTTCAATATAACTTTACAATTGTAAATTTATACATTTTAATTTTTAAAAAGCAAAACTTTCAAATTAAATTAAGCTATCAATTCAAGAAGTTAACATTTTTAAACATCATAAGACAATTTTTAAAATGGTAAACAGAAAAATAGAATAAACAAAAAGATTGAACAACAGTAATATAAACCAATAAATTTAAAGTCAGATTTTTAAAAATCATGAAATGCAAGTCTCAAAAATAGCAAATCTAGTCAAAGCAAAAAGAGAATGAAGACAAATTTACAATACAAAGAGGAAGAAAGAGAAATTAAAAACAGATTCAGAGAGTTTAAAAGTACTAAAAATCATGATGAAACTTATGGAAAGCAAGATTTCCTCAAACTAAATCCAAATAATTATAGAGGGGAAAAATTACTAGCAGAAAATTAAAATATTTCAAAGAATTTCTTCTAAAATGTCTCCAGGTCAGATGTATCTTCCAATGAGACTCCTCACATTTTCAAGGAACAGGTAGTTTCCATACAAAATAAACTACTTCAGCTCATAGAAACAGAAGAGAAGTTTAAAGATTAATTTTGAAAACCTACCATAATCTTGAAAATAGAACCTTATAAGAAGGAACACAAAAAGGTGGAAAGAACATTATGATTGTTCATTTTGATTGTGATTATTGAAGGAAAATCCCAAACAAATAAGCAAACTGAATACAATACTAAAGCAACATGATTGATTACGATCACAGGCGATGCCAGGAATGAAAAGATAGTGGCTTGTTGGGAAATGCATTAATAGAAACATCACATAAATAGATCAAAGGAGGGAAAATAAACCACCAACTCAACAGATAAGTAACAGGCAATGATAGAATTAATAACAGTAACAATAAGAAATTCCCGGAAAATTAGAAATATGGCAATATTTTAACATGATGTGGACTATCCATCTCAAACAAAGCCAGATCCTGCTGCTGTGTAAGAGACTGTTGCAGTGGGTCTCATGACCTAGGAACCAGCTAGAAATGCAGATTCTCAGAATGCTCTCTTGTTCTAGTGAACCAAAAATAATCTTTAATCTGTGTTTTTGAAAACCCTTTCAGACAGTGATATGCTAGAACTGGCACATACCAACTACCAAGAAAAGCTATTTGTTAAAATTTTAACAGTTTCATGAACCGTTATAGCAATAGTAAACACAGCCATTATTAAATTTAAATACATAGATTTAGAGTATATTAAAGTCAAAGACAAATAAAGGGCAATTGTTTCGCTAAATACTATTATTGCTTTTGAGAACATTGCCCCTAAAGCACTGGTTTTGTTGGAGTACTGTCTAATAATGTGCTGTGTGTATCTTCCCAACTCTGCCTTCCGTGACTTCCCAGAAGCTTGAAATTACCGTAATGTCTGCCCTGAAGTTGGCAAATGCTGAGCACAAAACCAGAATTGTTGTAATAACTGTCTAGATTAAGGGTTGGTGAAATTTTTCAATAAAGGACACAATGATAATTGGGCTTTGCACACCATATCTCCATGCCATGTCCACCATTGTAAGGGGAAAGCCACCAAAGGCAAGACTGTGTTCTAGTAAAAACTTTATCTACAAAGACAAGCCCGGGCCAGAACTTGCCTGTTTGCCACAATTGTTTGACTCTCAAGATAGACTTTAGAAAGTGATCAAGAAACTGTTAGTAATGCAAATTAAATTTAAATGTATTGCAAGAGTCATTACATAGTGAAAAGAAAAATAAATTAAAGACACCCTTCCAGATAGAGAAAATTTATCTGATTCAGTAAGGAAGACCCTCACATCCATGACAACTAAGTGAAGTTTTAACATACATATTAATGAGAGAAATGGTGTAAGAATTACCCTAATATATATTAAAGTATACTGAAAACTTAGAATTTAAATAGCAGAATAGCTAGAACAGTGAGCTGAACATGAACTCAAAAATGAATTATAATTGGAAGTTACCATTCTCTGCTTACTGAACAAGCAAAGAATTAAGTTTATATAGTGAAATTAATATCTGTTTGAAAAAAAGTAAAAGAGGTAGAATTTTGAGAAGCAAAAAGGGATTTGCCAGTGCATACTTTGTCTCTTGGCCATACCTCCTGGCCACTGGTATACATACCCATTTCCCAGAGGCAGCCACTGATAAACGCTCAAAATCAGGTGTTTTCCAGCCATTCCACACATTATGTGTATATGTAATATTTGTATAATTCATATATATACTTCTTCATATAAATTGAATTTGCTCTTATATAAGGAGCTAAGCACAAAACCAGTATTTACTAATTAATCCTGCACATTTTTCCACAATGATACAAACATATACCTCATTCTCTCAATGGTAATGTAGTTTTTAACTGCATGTTACCATTCATTTATTTATCCCATTTTGATAAATACTTAGGTACTGCCTAAAAATTAGGTTGGTACTGCCATTCATGCTATGAGCAACATGTTTATATACGTGCATATTTTTTAAAGGAACAATCAGGTATCAACCCTTCAGGTACTGTCTTAGCTGTGAAATTACTGAGTCAAATGATATGTCCATTTAAAATGTTCATAGCTAGTGCCAAATGGTATCAGAGAAGCTTTATATTAATTTATAATTCTATAATAAATGTATGAAAATTTATTTTTATTGTTGAAAATCTTCAATATATTTTGCCACTGTCAATATGGTCAGCAAATATAAATGCTGTCTTAATTTCCATTCCTTTAAATTTAGCTTGAATATCTTTTCATAAATGTATTAATTTTTCATGAATTACTTATTCGTGTTCCAAATTTTCTCTAAATTACTGTTTTAATTGACTTACTGTTTTCTCTCTATATCAAGAAAATTAGTCTTTTATTGATGAATATTTTAAATGTATTTTTTGCCTTCATTACAGTAGTTATTATTATGATGTCTTAGTTTTAGATAATACACTATATTTGTTTCAAGGGGCCTCTCCATTCAGAAATTATGGATAACAAATTACCAATGATTTAGTCTACTACGCTTACCATTTCATTTTTATAAATCACTCTTTCACGTATTCTGAATTCATTTTTAGATAAAGTGTTATGTAGAGATTTAGCATATGCTACAGTTTGATCTTGACTAACCATAAAGGCCTATGTGTTAAAGGTGGGTCCCCAGCCCACCATGCTCTAGGGGAGTGACAGAACCCTAAAACCATGGGCCCCAATGGGAAGGAATTAGGTCACTAAGGGTATCCTATGAAGGGCACATTGATACCCTGCACCCTTGACCTCTCTCTTTGCTTTCTGGCCACCATGAGGTTAATAGGCTTCCATCACCAGGCTCACCATGACAGACTGTGCTGCCACAGACCCAAAGCACCAAGGTCAGGCAACTATTGGCTTAAACTATAATTCAACATAAACCTCTCTTCTCATAATTTTGTTTACCTCAGGCATTTGTTATAACAGTAGAAAGCTGACTAATGTATGTTCACAATATTAGGAGCTGCTAAAGAGATTTAATAGCTTCAAAGACAGCAAGATGACAGCATCAGGGTGTTTGCAATACAGTGGGGGAAACTTCCAATAATCACACATTCCTATCAAAATGGAGACCCATGCTCAAAATGAAAGGTGTGTAGTTTCAGATGAAAGCTTACTACCTTGGAATCAAGTAAAGCTTCCCACTGCATTTGAATAGAAAGCATAAGCAATGATTAAACAGAAAGCATAAACAATGATTCTTGAAGCATAAAGATTCAAAAATTGCACAGGGCAGGGTGATTTCTAGACAAAGAGCATGAGTGAAGTTCTGCCTGGAGATTACAACACCTCTGGCAAACTACATGGACAGACAGAACGGGGGTAAGACCCAGGAACATGGTGGCAAGGGATGCGGCTGAATATATTGGCGAGGACCAGATCAGCAAAGGCCTCCATTACCACCCCCACCATGACAGACTGTGCTGCCACAGGCCCAAAGCACCAAGGTAGGCAATGATGGTCTCATAGCAAGAATTCTGATTTGTATCTGGAGAGTTAGCAAGTGGTTATTGAGAGTCTTAAACTAGATAGTGACATAATGAGCTTTCTATTTTGCAAAGATTATTCTTACTACTATTGAGCAAATGGATACAAGAAGGACAATTTTGCTAACACCCTCCTGAAAAGCAAAACCAAAAAGCTATCTTTATGAAATGCCCATTGAATACCAAGAACATTATGTAAATTATTTTATATCTTCATAATAATCATGGAAGATAAATACTGTCTTGTTTATTTTAGGCTAAACTGCTGAAGCAAGAAAATATTAACAAGAGCAGCTTGAAGAGCAGTGCTCATTTCTTCTGCAGAAGAATCCAATGGATTCAGCAGATGAGACAATGCAGTTCCATGCAGCAGCTTAGCAATGAGCCTCCTTTGCTCTAGTTTCTCCAAATTCTGAATTGCATTTTTCTGTCCCTCGACTGGAGGTTGTATCACCCCATCCATTTTCCAGCCAGCAGCATAGAGCATGTGGTCAACATGGACCTATTGACTCAAAGATGCTGTGTCCACGTTTAAATGAAGGAAAGCGCTGCTGCTTCCTTTATAGATATATTATTTCTTAAATTGGATTTTAACAAAGAGTGATCTGATTGGCTGTCAGGCTATCCAGGACTAGAACACAGCTTCTCTGTGGACTATTGATGAGATTTTAACTTCACAGAAGCATCTTACTGCAAAGGAAGCTGGGAAATGTAGTCTAGCTTTGTGCCCTAGAATAATAGAGCATAGAGACTGATGCATAACTAACAGCCTCAGCCCTAGAGAATGTGTCTTTTAAATATAGGGAAATACAGTACAGAGCAGCTAAATAATCTTCCTGAAGTCATACAGGGGAAAGGGACTAAACACAGTCTAATCACTCACCCATTCAACTCCAAAATCTTTGTTAACTTCTGGTGCCTAAGCATCCCTGCCTTCATATCCTCCTCTCCACTCACAGGAATCAATGAACCAAAGTCAGAAATCAAAATCATAGTCCTCTTCCCTTAGATATCCTACACTATGAGTTGGCAAAGTATAGCCTTCCAGCCAAATCATCCTGCAGCCCATTTTTATGAATAAAGTTATAATAGAATGTGGTCTCCCCCATTCTTTCACATGATGTCAAGGAGTAGGACTAAGTAGCTACCACAGGACTGGAAAGTCAAAAATATTTATCATGTGGCGCTTTACAGATAGTTTGGTGGTTTCTTCTATAGACTGTACATCCAAATACCTTTTCCCCCTGGGGAATTTCTTAACCAAATTCATTGCTATTGTTTATGAAATGAATAGGGAATTATATGATCTACCTGGTCAGTGAAGAGACTGCATTGCAGCTTACCAAAGAAAGAATTCCACAATGGAGCCATTTAGGAGGAGAAATAAATGTTAAAATAAGCATTTCCAACAGGACCAATGAGAGGCACACTGAAATCAACAGAGTAACTGTAAGAATAACAGAAACACATTCTGGAGCTGTTCCCTTTATACAGTGTTGATAAAATTTGTTAATACCATATGTTAGTCGTATGGAGGGAGGCATGGTCTGACTATGAGTTTTGGAATTTTACCAGCAAACTTGCAAGATCTGGAGTCGCAGATTTGCTAAACTGCTCATCTCCATACAGGCTGAGGGTGGAGGTTAGAGGAGGAGGACAGGAGGGAGGCAGCAAAGCTGTTCTGCGGGCAGCGCGAGCTGGGTGAGGCTGGACAGGGCACGTTCTTGTCAATCTCAGTCAGCCCCATGTGTCCACGTTTAAATGAAGGAAAGCGCTGCTGCTTCCTTTACGGATATACTTTTTTCTTAAATTGCATTTTAACAAAGAGTGATCTGATTGGCTGTCAAGCTATCCAGCTGTGAGATTAACGGGACCATATCCACTAATTGCAACTTGTTAGGTACATCAGCATTCATTAAATCAATATGCCCACAAAAGGGAAGAACAGCAAGTGAGAAAAGCTCCATGGGCCTAGTTTTGCTCCCTCTTTTTGTATGATTCCAAATGGGCTTGTTCTAATTAACTCTTTAGACTGTGGCTTCTAAACAGCTCACTGTCTTCAATTCTTCGGGTCAGACCGAAGCCTGAGGAATCAGAACTTCTTTGGTGCCTTAATTCTGAGACTAAATGTTGACCCCAATTTGCTGTGGGATTCAGGGAGGCAAAAGATATAATGCTTCCATAGATCAGAAGTCTTTGGCACCTGCACTGCCATCTTGCAAGACCCAAGATTTGTGATTCTTAGCGAATGTGTTTCTCCAGAATCAAAGGGTAGAACATGAAATTTGCCATGTTATAAGGGAGAAGTTATTTACTCCTTCAGGTCAAAAAGAATCTACAGAACTTCCAACTGCCTATATTTCTGGCAAAGCACTCTCTCCAGTTAGAAGTCTGCAATGTGTTCTCAAAGCCAGGAGAAATGATAGAAATAATTCCAGTGGCCTTTACCTCCAAATTCTTGTCATAAATGTATTGTTTTAAGGGACTCACAGATAGTTTTAAACCACCACACCTTTTCATTTTCTCTTACTTGCAAGAGATCCACTTTTGACCTGGTGCTTGCTGCCTGCCTCTCCCCAGGACACACGCCAGGTCCTGAGTCCTGGTGGCATAACTCATGTGCACATGAGGTAGCAGTTCTTGGCCTTCAGGTTGGGCCTCGCTACATTGAAGGCATGAATGATTACACAATAACTCACACCTTGTCACGTCTTATTGCTTAATTAACTTTCCTATCAGAGTAACACATTTTTGCATCAGCAGATGCAGTGCCCTCATGTGACTTAAGACACTTTTTATTTCATCCTGGTGGGTCAGGAATATTGTGGGACAATTTAAGGTGAGTTGAATCTCAGGACTGGACTAAAAACCATCAATTCAGACATAAATAAAATGTCCAGATTCCCCTCTAGGTTAGAAGAAACCAAAGGCCAGGAATGCTCCTCTCTTGTAGCAGAGTAAAAAAGAAGAGTTCCTTTCCGGCATTTGCATATATAAGGAAACAGTGGAATCATTTTGGTGGCTTCTTTTTCCCGCCCCATTGCATAACTGTTTCACTTTCTAAACATCTGCTACCCCATTTTTTAAAACTGGGTTTAGGTGTGCAGGTGTGATCACAAGGGATGAAACATCTGTGCTTTGCCTCAGACAATGAAGAGGAATACTAAGAAACTGGCAGATGATGTCAGCTGCCACTAAGTAATAGCCATCACAGTCTCTGTCATGAAGCCTCCTCAATTTGCCAATTGGGGATCTGTAGTTTAGGGTTTTTCTCAGCTGCACATCCCATGCATATGTTCTGTCCACAGTTGGGTACAAACTGCACATTTAATTTCTCAGGTTCAACCCAATCTCTGCTTATCAATTAAGTGTTAGTGTTCCCAGGACAAAGAGAAGTATCAGTTACATCTTCAGTTAGGTGGGAAATTCTCTTTTGTTGATGGCCAAGTTTTGCCATAAGAGGGAACAGAGGAGAGACTCTGGAAGAAACATGGTTGATTATCCTCACAGGTCTTGAAAGCAGGAAGCACAACACACTCATGGGGGCTTCTGAAGGAAAGGTAGCAAAGGGTGGTGTCAATAGTTAATGGTGTGAGTGCTCATTCAGCCAGCTACCAGGGTTTCATGTTTCTATTGTAGGGGACTGGGGGAAGATGGCGACCAGGTGAGCAGCAAGGGAGCGAGCCTCTTTGATAAACACCACCAGCTCGAGACAGACTTTGCGAGCGTGAATACCGGGACCTCAGCTGGGAAGTTTAAACTGGGCGTATTTCTCTGAGATGCCGGGGGAGATGTGGTAGGGCGGACCAGGCTGCCGGGGCGAGACGTGGAAAAGTCCCAGACGCTGGGAGCCGGGGACGATCCCCGCGGGGAAGAAGCTGGGATCGGTCCAAGC
>PVLD010029027.1:7300-18693 GCA_004027595.1 Dinomys branickii | reverse complement strand
GCCCCATGAGGAACGTGGTCAGTACGTACTGCAACATGACTAATAGAAAATTAAAGCTGAAAACAATACAAATATATTATTTAAAACTCCCATATAGTTTTTATAAGGAATGATAACTTTGTTTTCTTAATTTGATTAATTTAAAATGTAGCAGTTTTTCCTAAAAGAGATGCTAGAAATTCAGTTTTGATTAAAAATATCTGGGAGGAGGATAACGTAAGGGTATGGAATGAGGATAGATATGATGAGACTAAATTATATGCATTGAAACCCCCTCCAGATGTGAAACTAGGGAAGGATGGTAATGAGGGATAAATGATTAAAATATGCCATGTTCCTGTACAAATCTGCCAAAATGAAACCAATTAATCTGTATGCTAATATGGACTAATAAAAATATGTGAAAAATCTGACTTTATCCCCACTACGACATAATCCAGGGCTCCTTCCCTTATTTCAGATGATACTCCTATATTTTATCCTCTATAAACACTATGTGCATTTTCTGTTTTCCATGGTCATTTTGACCTACTGATTTGATGATAATCTTTGCTTAAGTAGTTAAACATTTGCGTTTTTCTTGTTGAAGATTTTATGTTCACAACTTCCATTTTAAACTCTGCCTCATTAAGATGCTTTTTAAAATATTTGCCTGGCTATCATTTCATGGCTGTAATTCCAACGTTGCTTAGAAACAGTGGTCCAATCACACTGCCACCCACTCCTGCTCCTTCACACCCCTCTGTATCCCCAGATGACTCGAGGCTTGAGTTGAATTTGCACAGAGACACGTCTTCGTGAGGAAAAAGAATATTGCTTATTTATTCTCTCTTACGTTTTGCAGCAAATTTAAAGTTTTTCTAATATATATTCTATTGACTTATGTATACTTTAAGTGTTATATTTGCTGTTTTGTATTGTACTTTGTAACTTTTATATCATAGTATGAAGTTTTATGGCAGGTTTAATTAGAATACATTCATTTTACGTACTAATTTTACATGTAGTCGCTATAGTGAACTGCTTTGTAGTTTTTAGACTAGCATCCTGGTATAACAAATAACATAATCAAATCATTCTTTCCAGTCTTTATATCTTTTGTTTAATGATTTTATACACTGGTAACTATTGGGCTTTCTTAAATCTATTATCATTATATCTGTATTTCCTCAGGGTATATATTTGTGTGTATATCTGTATATAATATTATCATATAAGGATATTTTATATTAAACACAAATCTATTAGTTATACAACATATAATAGTATTATTAATAGTATTATCAGAAACAAGTATTGAATTTTATTAAAAGTGCTTTTGACATTAACCAAAATATTTAAAGTATTTTTTGCTTTTATGTCTTCTATAAAAATTTGTGTTTTACATCCATTAAATTATCCTTTTATTTCTGACTGAACCGTATTTGGAAGTACCATCTTTTTGTGTACTTTTGGATCCTATTTGCTGATAGTTTCGTGCTTTGACACACTAGTTAGTAGGTTGGCATTACAGTACAGTGGTCAAAACTCAGACATTACCAGCTGACTTTCTGAATTTGCATTCTGGCCCCACCATAACTTGATGTAAAAGTTCACATTTTCCTCTTTTTTCCCCTCTTAATAATGGATACAGTACTGCTTATGATTTGCAAAGCTTCAATGAATGAATGTATGCAACACTTTAAACTGGTTCTAGAAAAGGCATGTGCTCAAGGAAGACAAGCAATTAATTGTTAGTGGAATTGATTTTGGAGGCTTCATTTGTCCGGTTTACAGTTTATTGTCATGATGCTTGTGTAAAAGATTGTCTGCTTTGGATTACTTTTCCGAATATTACTATCCCTCCCTACTGGTTAATTTTGTGAGTTTATGAGTCTTTTCTCATTCAATTAAGTTGATGATTTGTAAATTTGACCCCCCCCCAAAAAAGAAGCAGCACTCACAGCTGGGTCTGGTGGCACAGGCCTGTGATCCCAGCATTCTGGGGGGCTGAGGTGGCAGGGGGAAGTTGCCATACCAGCCTGGGCAGTTTAGCCACTTAGCAAGATGCTGTCTTGAAAGAAAGTGAAATGAATATGTAGCTCCCTGCAAAGGCCCTGGGCTTACTTCCCAGTGTCAGGAAAAATATACAATAAAAAGGTAGCACCTGTGTATCAATTCAGTGGCAGTTTCTATTCGCTGGTACATTGTATACTTCACTTTTTCCTCTTTTATATGTGTTTCTATTCTTCCATCTTTTACTGCATTTATTTATGTCTGTTTCTGATTGCCCTTGCTTTAACAACTTGAAGTATTAAGAAAGGATGTTTTCTCTTAATATTCAAACTAAAGTTTACAAAGCCCTCCTCCCGCCCATCTGAAGAGATGCGCTGTAATTCCTCCTGAAGTTTCTCAATTTTGTGAAAGTGTTTTCTACCTAAACTCTCGGTCTCATTCATTTTTACTTTTAAGAAACAAATCTGAGAGTTATGTTCAGATCACAAGAGGCTTCATATAATTCACGGCTGTTGTGTTGCTCCCTCCTGCCGTGGTCACCTGCAGATTCTGTCCTGTTCAGTGCCGAAGCCAACACCCCTGGTCTGTGGTAATTTATAGAGTAGGTTATGGCAGGTGTAGGAGAAAGGGAGAAAAGTCTGTCTTCTCTAGTATTTTACTCACTCATGGCTGATCACTCCCATGTCTTTACAGGAACTCATGTATCTCTGCTAATACACACACTGACACATGTATTTGTACAATTATATATGACCATTATTTTATCACTGGCTTTATGACATTTTGAGCAAAGAGAACACAAGCTGTATCTTAGTCCCCATCTATGTAGTGTGCAACCTACAAAACCACATACAATGTTCCTGCATATAAACATGGGTAGACATAAGAACGTACAGAAAAAATCTACTCATGGGGCCAGGGACACAGCTCATAGCTCAGCAGCACAAGCATCTGCTTGGCAAGTGCAACATCCTGAGGTTTTTTCCTAGTACCCAAAAAAAATCTACTCATGATGTTGAGGATGTTTGATCAGAAGTAGCTGCAGTACCAATATCATGGTAAACCACATCCTTCACTGGGATTTAAGGAAAAATTGCTTTCCCATATCCGAAGGATCACATTTTCTGCATAACTAAGTAATGGGATGACAGCTTAGAGATATACAAAGGAAGCTGATTCCCAAAATCCTTGCCACTGCGGTCACCCACCTCAGCAGCATGGATGTGCATCATGTATTCCATACGCAGGCTGCTCTGCCAGCAGGAGGTCACACACACACATCCCCTCCCCAAACTCCAGCAAAGCCACAGTCCCAGCACCCTGTCTGGTCCCTAACTCCTTCCTTAGTCTCAAGGGTCCCTCCCTGCTTGAGGCTGACAAAGAATCAGAACATCCACACACTTGACCTTGCAGTCATCCATAAAGTAAATAACCTAAAGCAGATTGTTTTCCTTAATCTACTGATCAATATTATCCATGATTACTTTAACTATAGAAGTTGACATAGATATAAATAAAATATCTATCCTCAAGTTAATTTTACTTCTAAATTGTCTTAGAATTTTTGAACAATTGATTCTCAATCTTAGCATGTTATTCATCAGGCACTATCTCAAGCCCAAACAAAACAGTAAAAGGTTTTTATTCCCCACAGTATATTCTAGTAGGTCTACAAACAATAAACCAGAATGTGCACCCCACACACCAACTCCCCCTGAGGAATGCAATCATAATGTACTACAGACATATATCAATAAAAATTTAGAAACTATGAATTATCACAGCAGATGAAATGAACGAACAGCATCACATTGTTGCCGGTCTTACAAATTATCTGTGAACAAACATTTGAAGAATGAACACCACCTGGAGAAAAGGAGGAAGTCTGTTCCCCAGTCCAAGCAGAAGGAAAGCAAAGAATGTGTCAGCTTCTTGTGGTAACATGGATGCTTGCGCCTTGAAAGCAAAGTAAAAGCAGGCCGAGGCCTAGGGTGGAAAGTGAGGACAGACAGAACGCGTGATGCTCAACAGAGTGAGTGCAAGTGCACTACCGCAGAGAATTCTTTGGGAGTACGTGAATTCCTTCACTGCATCATTCTCCTCCTGCAGCTGGTTTCCAAACTGCAGAATTGCCCTGGGTGTTTCACAAACCCTCTCCAGATACTCTGCTGTGCTTGAGGACTTTTCGTTTCTTCTTCCTGGGTACTTCTATGATCTGTCTGGTATCAGTGCACCTTCTCACACTCTATCATGTACTGCTGACTAGCGCTGCCCAAACCCTACCCCCACTTTTCCACATGCCACGTGCTACAGAAGCTGTTGCAGCACTTCGCCATGTGGCCTCTCCAAATCCCCATGTTCCCTCTTTTGTCTTGTTTTCTTCATTTCTAAGATACCAATAATATCAACTTCAGTGTCCTAGATAGGATTAAGCTATGTAATACTTTATATGTTTAAAGTAGTGTCTGTTACAGTCAAATGAAGTTGAGTAATTGGAGAAAGAATAGTCACTACCAGGTAGGCTCTGCAGACAAGAAAAATGCATTTGAATCCAAATTTAGCCACTTAGTAGCAGGGTTTAGGGGCAAATTATTTACCCCTCCCTGTCTTTCTATTTTCACTAGTGAAATGGTTAAAATCATGGATATCTGTGGTATTTACCAACATATTATGCCAAAAAATTATAAGCTTTTCTAAGGACAACTTCTGCTGTGAGATATATATTTAGATTATTTACGTAAAAATATGGTATGTAGAGGTTTAGACTGTGCTTAAAAGATAACAAAATCTCAAGACCAAGATGTGTCCTGCATCTGTAATCCTAACAACTTGGAAGACGGTAGCAGAAGGATCACTCCTGCCCTGGAGTTCAACATCAACCTAAGTAATATAGCGAGGCTTTAGCTCAAGAATCATTCTTTTAAATTTAAAATGCAGCCAGGTATGTGATGCAAGCCTGTATCCCAGCACTTGAGAGGCTGAGGCAGGAGAATTTCCATGAGTTGAAGGCCAATCTGAGCTACATAGTGAGTTCAAGGCCAGCCCGAACTACATAGAAAGACTATCAAAATTTTTTTAAATGCAGTAAATTTTAATTATCTTGTTCATTACTGTTAGTGTGTTATTACTACTAATAATTTTACTTTAGTCTTCAGTTATTTGCTTTTAATATTAAAAATCTTGAAAATTATTAGAGAGAGGTTACACGCATCTTTTGTGGTCCTTTTAAATATTTGATTATTTCTTATATAAGTACCTACACTAAAATGTTTATCAACTTGAATAAAGAAAAGGATTTTATAGTCCATAAATCAAATATGTAAGAGGAAAAATAGCTTGTCAGCAGTCAACCATCACTAATTAAAAATAATTGAGTATTTAGACTGGTAGGGTGAGAAAAATTAAATCCATGTGTTTTCTACATGAGCTTCACTCAGAATATCCTCCATATTTTTAACATGGTCACAAATCAAGTTATATAGATGAAAAAATATTTAAGGGCAAATATAGTGAAAGAAAAAAGAAAATTCTTGGGAAATCTTTTGCTAGATATGTTAAAGAAATAGAAAATTAGTAAGTAGCAGAATGAGAAGAATTATACTGAGGACTTCAAGTTGTTCAAGGAGCAAGACATTTTTAAATAATAACTTCTAATATTTTCAAAAAACGGTTAGTCTATTATTCCCAATGTATGCATACCCTTTAGGAGAAAATCACTTTCTTTAGATAACTGTGTTTTTATTGAAAAATAACACATGGACATAGTAAAAACAATTAAGTAACACAAATGTGGCATTAAGTCTTTTTTTTTTTTTTTATTAAGTCTTCTTATACTAGTGTTTTGCCCTGTTTTTCCTCAGGATAAAGAAAAATTTAGCCAATAGTGATTTAAAACTTCATACAACCATGTATAAATTTTGGAACATGGAGGCAGTCGCACATACCGCTGTATATTACTTTGCACTGCAGCAGTGGATTCATATCCACGCCATGTTTTCATTAGCACATGCTTGCAGCTCCTAATGATTGTGCTCTTCGCAGAGAGCTGGCACAACGATGTCCATAGCACATCTGAGTTCTTGCTTCTCCCCCTGGCCCTCCTCTATCCCCCCACCTCTGGGTCCCCTCCCGTTTGCAGAGACCCATCTCTCTGTTTCCTTTGATCTATCTTTTATTTTGCTCTTAACTTACTTATATTTTAGGGTTTCTCATATAAGAGAAACCTTTTTGATGGTCTGCAACATTGACCATAATTCCACACATAAGACGGAGATACACAATCTATTTACCTATAGAGCAGCCCTTCTGGTGAGCAACGGAGCCATTTCCTCTTTTTTATTTGAATAAATAATGAGAGTTTTGCAGCTACTAATAAGTGTTAATTTAAAATATCGTAGTGATCTCAAGTGCCATTATGTACTTATGAAAGGGCCTTTTTCCCATTCATTCATCAACATGTATTCGGACATTTAAATTATTATTACTTTTATTATGTTGAAGTTTTATCCAATCTTTCTTTATGAATATCCCTTGAGCACATTTGTTATTACAAGTTTTTTAACATTCTAGTTTTCTTCTGGGGCTTTTATAATTTTAATTTTAGCTTTAACACTCTGAATTATATGCATTATACTTTTCCATAAAGAATGAGTTCATTTTATTCTGTTTGCTCCCAAAAGAACTAAACAATAGTTCCCAAACTAATATGATATACTGAATATTTCTCAAATTTACTGAAATCATTATTTTGTTTTCAGTGATTTAAGTAATATTACACATACACAGAATGTCCTTTAGAATATAGATTTTAATGGTGAATAATCTTTAAGCAAATAAGTGGACAATAAAACATTGTTCTATTCAATTTATAACAATAAGTAACATATACTGAGCACTTACCAGGTACCAGTATCCCAGAAGTCACTTAGTTACTGCTTGTGTGTGCCCAGTTAGCATACTGTAGTTACAGAATTAGCAAACTAAGTTTACATTTGTAGGAAAATAGGGAATAAGAAACGATGGGAGAGGATCTCGTGTGGTTTGCAAAGCCTGAAACGTTAATGATGTGGTCTTCACAAATAAAAAAATTGCCAGTGCCTATTTCAAACCTTTTGTATGGATTTACTCATTTAGTTTTCACAGTAACTATTAAAGCAGCTAATAGTATTAGATATGGTAAGCTGGGTATTCTTTCAGATGAGAAAACTAAAGCAGAAAATTAACTTATAATTACCACGGAGGAAATAAATAGGGCTCTGAATTACTAAAAGAGATGGAGAGTGAGCGGGATCTCTATAAGAAGAGAAAGGTAAGGCAAGCGAAGGAGGACAAGGAAACATTTGGCAGGTTGAGTGGGCTTGTTTAAAGAGACCTTGAGCAACTAGCAATTTGGTCATTTTGCGCAACTGAACATAATAGTACCTGGGAGTTAAGAAAAAGTAAAAATTTTGGACACAGTGTAAAAAATACATCATGTAAGTTATATGGTGTAAACCATATAAAATTTTGCTTTATTAAATAAATGTATCAAAACCATTGAAATACAGGAGAAGATAGTATAAGATAATATATTTATATTAAGTTAATTTTTATGGTTATGTGAACATAGAAACACAGCCTAGAACATAGGAGGCCCAAGCATGATGGTACTGCAGTAATCCTAGGGAAAATACTATAATGCACTCAACTACATAGATTGCAGTAGAGAAACATACAAATGAAAGGATTTGTTATAGGTTTCTATTTGGGAGACAAAAGAATGTGAATAACGCTGGTTTTCCAGCCTACTGTGATGCGTGGTGATATACTTTGTTGATGTGGATTAAGAGTTTCCCAAAGAAACAATTAAGATTGGCTTTTCTGACATGTTGACATTGAGAAATCAGTGAATTTACTGAAATAGCAGTGTCCTAGGTCTTGTCTCTGAGAAGCTGAAACATATGTTGTTCTGATAACACATGGGAGCCAGGAGTGGAGGTAAGAACCAGAAGATATAAACGGAGAGAGAAAACCAAACTAAGCAGAAGCTGTCAGAAGGGCGCGTGCCAAGGTGGGCAGTAAACATGTATCAGTGTTGGGCATGACAGAGCAGATTCAAGAGCTAGCAAGCACCCAGGAGCTCTAGTGTAAAGGCCAAAGGTAGCTGACTAAGGCCAGCTACCCATAAGTCTTCTGTTGTGCCTGATGCTAATCCGCAGAGGGTATCAGGATGGCCAAGTGCTGACAGTAACCCACATAAGCCACCTGAAGTGTCTCTCTCTTATAATAAGGTTCTATAAATAGTATAAATTCCTGAATGGAGACAATCTTTAAAAAATGATACACAATCAAAATTCCTCATATAAAATTTTACCTGACATTAACAGGTTACTGTGAAAGATGAGAACATGGCTGCTTATTATCTTCCTCTTGTCCTCCACTTGTAACTTAAGTATACCTCCCTTGCTGAGTCAAAGAGCTCCTCATGTATATAAGCAGCCACACGCTATTAATGTCAGAGGCTGGTTAGGTTCCTGATAGACAGAACTGGTCTGAGGTCTTCTCTGGTTGTGAGCAGGTGACCTCCAAAGAAAGTATATGATAGTGTCAGTTTAGGAAGAACTTGCATTGCAGAGAACAGTGCGTCGCTGGGAGAAGATCAAAATCAGCCACTTATACATGTGTGAACACTCTTAGCCCTTGAGAGATGGAGAAGAAAAGAAGCAGATAGACTGAGTCATCTTAGCTCTAAAGGTGGGAAATTACTGGGTGCTTCTCACAGTACACATTACCAAGAGACTGGACACCTGCCTGCTTTAGCACTCCTGGCCCACAAGGATAGATAAAAGTTCCTTCATCTTTCATCATTTGGGAAAACAAAGATGCCCTAAGCAACTCCCAACATGTAAGGTGAGCTCCAGGGGTGAGAACAAAAACACATAAATCCTACACAGGGTATCAAAAGTTGGAGAAAGAAAGTTCAATAAGAGGAAATTGTGGATAAAGTAGGACTAAAATATATAAACTAAATTAAGTTAAAGTTTTATTATACTAAAAGACACATTGTCATGAATCCACTTCAAAATACTCTTTGCTTTGAACACACTTGTACCACCATTCTTTCCACTTTCTGAAGCAGTTTGGAACATCCTCTTTTGTGCCTTCAATCATAAATATGTCGAATGCACATCTTTTCCCCTTCCATACACACACATTGGTCCAAATATTATATTCTAAACCAGAATAATTACACATAGCCCTTGCAATACTGTACACTAATGTCACAATGAGAAAGAACTTTAAAAATGTATCAAATAGGGGCTGGGGATATAGCTCAGTGGAATAAGTGCTTGCCTAGCAAGCGCAGGGTCCTGAGTTCGATCCCCAGTACCGCAAAAAAAAAAATAAATAAATAAAAAATAATAAATGAATAAATAAATAAATAAAAACGTATCAAATAAATTATGTATTGTATCAAATATAAAAGCTGCCCAAAAATGTTAGCAAAAGACCCTTCACCAATTATTTTAGGTTAATATCCCTTAATATTAACATAACTTGATGCATTGCAAAAAATCAGGGAGATGTTTATAGAAAATATTGTAAATGCTAATGTCTAGTACCATCCAATAAAAGACAAGCTGACAATGCTCATTTATTGTATTTACTGGGCCTAGCACCATGCTACTTCTGGCTCTTCTGTAAAGTCAAAATGACCACCAAAGATCAATGTTTTGAATTCATTCAGGACATAAAGTCAGCCACAGCAATGCAACTAAAGACATTCAAAAATACTACTTTAATTTAAACATTTACTGTCTTTCCCTATCACACCTCATATACCAACAGAACAGGTGTGTTGAAGGAGACAACCGTACTGTTAAAACAGAACATTAGCAGAGGTTTAAGCTCAAAATACGCCTATCAAACACTTGCTGGAGAAAACAAGACAAAACGCTTTCATAAATCAGTAATTCAATAGATAAAACACCAATGAATATGGTCACTGTTGAGAAGTACATAAGTGTGAAATTCAAGTGCACATTTCTGCGTAAAGTAACACTACAAAAAGAAATTATTCACGTAGTAAAAGGTTAAACTTCGGAGAGTAAATTCTAGGACACTTAATGTTTTAGTCACTTTCTCGGTATTGAGACACAATAACCCACGCTCATATTACAGTTCCTACTTGGCTGGTTCCAAGGCAGGAGAGCATGGCAGTAGGGAGTGGTGGGGAGGAAGCAGAGAGAGAGTAAAGGGAGGAGCAGGAGAGAGAAGAGGAGGGAGAGGAGGGGGGAAGGGGAGGGAGAGGGGACCTAGGGAGTCTCTTCCAGGCCACGCCCCCGTGACCCTCCTCCTTCCGCCAGGCTGGGCCTCCCCGCAGCCCATTTAGCTGTAAACTCGTCAGTGGACTAACCCGCCAATGAGCTGCACACCCTCTGATCCATTCAACTAAAACCCCCGCGTAGGAGACAAGAGGCTTCGTCTAGATAAAAACCGGAACATTTAACTTGCAATTAAAATGCATGGAAAGAGAAGAGAGAACAAGAGACAGAAGAAAGTGACACACAGGGAATTATGCCAAAATACATGCTTCTAAGTCCAGAAAACTTTACGAAAGCTACAGAAGAGCATTTTAAACTATACCCTGAGAACATGATCCGTATGACCCAAGCAATGGGAAATACTACAAGGCAAACAATCTTGTTGCCTTATCAAATAAATTACAAGGAACAAGACAAAATGAAAGGGAGAGTAAACTAAACTATGATATTTCAGGGTGCTCATTGGATTCTGACATTGGAAAGGCAAGTAAGAATCATTTGCACAGCACAATAAAGCTAACCTAGCAGCTGCTGTTAAAAGTAAGGGCAGATTGTGTTTGGAAGGAGACACATGGAAGGTTTGTGCCGTGACCACAAAGATTCACCTCACAGGACTGGAAGAGGTGGTTACCGAGATGTTCAAATTATCACAACTGCCTAAGTTGCATATGTTTTTCGGTGTTTTACTTTTCTAAATTTTAATTAAATAATGAAAGCTTTTTAAAAGCATCCATGAGACTAAGGCTTCCACCTCTGATTTATAATATAATAGCTTATAGCAAAACATTCTCTATTAAGAGCAACTAAAAAAGAGAGTTAAAAAAAGGTTTATATATGCAGGAGGGCTAACATGGTTCTACTATTGTATTATATCACTTAATGCTAAGCAATAATCAATGACGGGTTATTTGATCAATCTTGTATGTCTGTATGTGTTATCCTGAACACACACTTCGAAGATATCAATATGTAAAGCAGCAACTATTGGTGTTTTTTGTTGTTGTTGTTGTTGTTGTTTTTGCTGTTGTTGATGTTTGCCTGTTTTGTTTTTTGTCTTTGGATTTTTGGTTTTTGTGTTTTTTCTGTTGTTGAGAG
>PVLD010029026.1:0-18592 GCA_004027595.1 Dinomys branickii | reverse complement strand
CTTTCCCACGTCTCGCCCCGGCAGCCTGGTCCGCCCTACCACATCTCCCCCGGCATCTCAGAGAAATACGCCCAGTTTAAACTTCCCAGCTGAGGTTCCGGCATTCACGCTCACCAAGTCTGTCTCGAGCTGGTGGTGTTTATTAAGGAGGTTCGCTCCCTTGCTGCTCACCCGGTCGCCATCTTCCCCGGATCTCCGTGTCTACATTTTTAATTGATTGTACATAGCGTTCAATTTCTCTTTTGATTTCATCTGTGACCATTGATTGTTCAGGAAGGTGCTTGTACTGTTGGTGTCTGGTGGTTTGTTGGGAACAGTTAATGTTTAAAAGGTTTTTTTCCTACTCTTTTGACCAATTTTGCATACTTGTATCTGGTAATGTGAGCAATTTATGTGACAACAACAACTTGCAGTATAACAACCAATGGTGAATTCCTACAATCCTGCCTAGTGCCACTATGTATCGTCTGTAATGTTCTTTTAAATTATTAATTTTTTATTCTCTTTAATGATTTGATCAATCTTTTGTCTTTGCATTTGGTAATCTGAGTAACTTCGTTGAAGATAACCATATGTAGTATAGCAGCTACCGTTTATCCCTCTCATTTGGTTTGGAACCTGCATCATTTCTAATGTCCTTGCATTGTGTTGTGTGTAATCTGCTTTTCTTCTTTTTATTTTTGTGCTATTTTCTTTAAAATAAAAAAATAAAAGTAAGAACTGGGGCATTATCCTGAAAGACAGGGAGAGGTGGGTCTGAAGAGGCTAACTGATTAACATAATGTCATCCAACTGAAGAAAAAGCTGTGGCTCTGAGCCATCCGGGTGGGTACATTTTTATTAAACAAGGAAGGCCGGTCTAGGGCTCCCCCCCCCCAACATACCTTATCCTTTGTCTTTTGCCGGAATCTATGGAGCGGACAGACGGTGACTTTATTCTTGCCGTACTCTGTGGCTCCTCTTCTCTTGCCCTGAACCTGCTGATGCAAATGTTCTGTGTTTACTGGGATATTTGCTCTTTTTCCGCCTCCCTCATCAATGCTCCTCTACCTGTTTCTTCCATTATGCATTTCTGCAGCTAAAAATACCCAGTTTACACTTCCAAGCACTCAGCCTTACATTTTTATCTCCAGAACTTTAAAAATATGACATTTTATTTATTTATTTATTTTTTTGCGGTACTGGGGATTGAACTCAGGACCCTGCGCTTGCTAGGCAGGCACTTATTCCACTGAGCTATATCCCCAGCCCTAAAAATATGACATTTTAGACATGTACTTCAGAGCTGTCTAAAAGTGACAGTCTTCTCTCTCTGTGCTCATGTCTGCCTGTTGCACTTTAAATGCATTTTTACAACAATATGAAGCAAAGAATTTTGTTTCAATTCAAAGCATCCAAAGGCTGTTTGCTCAATCATGTCTCACTGATTAATTTTGACTTTCTAGATACTCTATTTTGTTATTACCACAGCATGACTGGGAAAAATTAAACCTACTGACTTTTGGATTCTGGGCCTCCTTGTTCCCAGCGGGGATTTGTTGCTTTATCAGGTGGCAGAGACCATAGTGGAGAGAAGTAGACAGTGGATCTGCAGGGACAGAGGGAAGGCTCCAGAACAAGATGTGCATAATGTTGTGATTATAATGGGAAACTGCAGGTGTCTTAATTGGGCAACTAGGTATGTGTCACTTACAAAGCAGCAACCAAACTGCTACAAAGGAAACAGGAACAAGAAAATGTCCTTTGAAGATATAAATACTGGGGAATCAGTTTAGTAAGAAAGGACTTGCAGGTTTTAGATGTTCGTGTTCACAAAGCCATGCCTGTGTACTGTCTCCAGGCTGAATTGGTTCTAATTTTATGAGGTGGTGTGGAACAATGGGATTAGCTAGATACATGTGGCACTGAGTATAATTTTTTTTACTCTGGAGTGGTATGATCTTGAGCAAACTGTTCAATCACTTCATGTCTTAGCAGATATAACAATAGCATAGAGAGGCTTATAAATAACAGAAATTTATTGCTTATAGATCTGGATGCTAAGTCCAAGATGAAGGTCCTGCCAGATGTGGCAGCTTGCTTCCTGATTGACAGACAGCTTTTCATCATGTCCCTACGTGGCAGAATCGGACAAAGGAAACTATTTGGGGCCTTTTCAGAAAGGCACTAACCCCATTCGTGAGGGCTCTGCCTTCACAACCTCATCACCTACTAAAGACCTCACTGCCTAATTTCTTGATTTGATTTGATTCGATGTGATTCCATTCTGTTCCGTTCCATTCCACTCTTGTTTAAGACTTCAACATATGGGTTGAAATGCGATGCAAGCATTCAATCTATAGCACTTTGAATATTCATTTCTTTGTAAGCTGGGGATAAAGTAACTTATCAGATGTATTTGAGATTTGTGTTACTTTTTTCTTCCTTTGGGAGTTCATCCTGAGATGGGAATTATCTCCAGGGTGATGCCAGGGAACTGTGGTAAGTGAAGGAATTTACTGAAGAATGCATTAAAGAACTGGATATGCTGAGAGATACTGGGGTCTAAATCTCGGTGAGACCTTTAGGAGACAATGTGGAACATGCCCACCTGGAAAAGAAGGTCACAGGAGCATTTGTTCTCCAAGTCCTCTCTACCATTGGCTGAGGAATAATTTCAGGAGGGTGATTCTCCGGTACATCTGGCCTGCCTTATATGTTTCTAGGGTAAAAAAGAAAAAAATGAAAGTTCAAATGGAGAAACAGGTGATTGTGGTAGGAAGCTGGTGGTGTGTAACAGACAGTGGGGGATATATGTGGAGTGCCACGTTAGCTGTGAGAATTACATGAGACGGCACAGATAGAGTTATGAGGGCAGCGCCTGGGCCTGGGGTAGGTTCCATAATAGTGCTATTAAGAAAATAATGAAGAGTACAAACTGGTGATAAAAATCAAGATTCAAGGGATTAGATCACTCAGGGGTCCATGTGCTCCCAGATACCTGTGGGACGATCTTTCTACATTGCTGACTAATGCACTGTAGTCACCTATGTGGGATAATCCAAGCTTTTCCAGAGACACATTTTATTCAATCACACCAAGCAACCTAGCAGTTCTATCAGCAATCACACTGACAGCTACCTTCTTGCCGAAGTCCTCTAAGACCAGGACTACATAAAGAGCATGCTCCAGGAGAGTGAATGCCCACTGTTATATGATTCTTAGCAGGAAGGATTGGGGCTGGGAGATGAGTAACAGAAAGCCTAGCAGTTTGGGAAACTTACAGTGTTCTTCTTGATATTTATTTTGATGATGATGAAAAGCTACAATAGGACAGGATAGGAATTTCTGCACATGAAAGAGAAATACATTTTCCAAATGTCTCAATTATTTTAATTAATTGTTTTATCATTTAGCTTTCAGGAAATAGAAGAAAGTTCTGACACAGCCAGCTTTAACTTTTTGATACAGTTTGAGTTTAACCATTAACTGAAACTTGAAGGCTGTACATTCAACTTAGTGTCACTTTTCCCAGGAAGAAGGGCCCATGTTAATTATGTCAATGCCTTGTGGTCGTTATGGGTAGACGTTTTCCCACATCTAATTGGTGGAAATCCCACAGCTTATGAAGTAGCAAGCTAACTGTTTTATTGTCATTTACTATTATAGGTCTTTATTATTATAACATAAGGACCTACTTTCATTCTGCATATCAGTACATGAGGCTCCTGCTAAAGAACAAAACCCTGAACTCCCAGGAGTCATTGCTAATCAAAAAGAGAGCTGAGAGTACTGACATTTGGGAAAGAGCACTTAAGTGACAAGGCTTCCACCCCTCTCCGTGCTGTCTGAAATCTCCCTTTATGTTAAATCTATCAGGCCCCATTCTTGAACTACATCTACTTCATTCCCTGCAGAATCAACTTGACTGTGTACCTGATTGTAGGCCTCCTAGTTTGTCCAAAGTTTGTGTAAAAATTCAATAGTCGTAGACAATCTCATTTGCACTTTCAAAAATCTGCTTTCAAGAAATCCCATAGAAGAGTTCACAAGAAGTATATCTTTTAGAATTTCATCACAATGTAAACTTCCTTCCATTGAAATATCATATACTTGCTTTTGGGAAAATTTTATGCTTTTTCATGGCTTCCAGGGAAACTAGGACCAAATGTTAACTCTTAAAACAAAATTAACTCTCATGGTTAACATGCTTGCTTCTTCTGCCGTTTCATGAGTCACGTAATTAGTTTTACTACTTTCTTATGTATATGTCTTGCATGATGAGGTATGTTCAGTTCTGTCCCAAAGGACTCAGGTGAGAGTGGTCAGCTGACATTTAGTAGATTTAGTCAGTGCGTTTTCCGTTGCAAGTACTGGAGTAGCTCTTAGTCTCCACTTCCCTTCTATGGGTGAAGAGATCCCCCCAAGATGCTCATACTGTTAGCAACAGAGTCTAGATTTAGATGGTCTAGAGCAGCAACATTAGGTTAGGCAGTCTAGATAGTTCTTTTGATCTACAAAACCTCCTTGTGTCAGGCTGAAGCCAGCACGATACAAAAAACAAGCCATAATAAAAATGAATCTCCTAACCTGAAAGCCCTCAGCACATGATCCTTATATCATTTTTTTTTCCAGAATGTAGAAGAATAAATGAGAATATGGAGCCATAAAGCCAGGCAATGGATGAGAATGTGGTAGAATAAGAGGATGCTGATGCTGATTGGTGATTCAGGTCGGAAGAGAGATGTGAATGAAGGTAGCGACGCTGATGGTGTTGATGGTAATAACCATAGTGTGGGTGGGGACGGCACTGATGAAGTTGATGGGGGTCACAGTGCGGATAACGGTGAAAATCCCGCAGCATTCTTTCTTTACAAATGGAACTCATGTTGGGTTCCAGTCACCTTCTTTTGCTCCCTCTGTTGTGCTTAAGTTTGTTGCTAAGGCATGAAGCCTAAGAACAGTAAACAGTTTGTTCACAGAGCTGGATTCAGGTATTGTAAAGCCAAAAGTCAGAAGAATTCTCTGCAAGAGCATGCATAAAATGTATAACGTATACTAGTACAAATTAGGTGAGGGGTCCTGGAGCATAAACCTTATTAGTTTTGTGTCTCTTTCTTGTCTTTGCTACTGGACAGAGTGTCTGACTGACTGTAATAATAAGTAGCTGAAAGGGGTGGTAAAAGCTGCTCACTGTGAATAGTCCCTACTCTAAGGGCTTTCCATGGTTGGTCTAATCACACTTAATACATCTGACACACAAAACAATCCCAGAAGGTGGACATGACTGTGACTCCCATTTTAAAGATGAGGAAAAGAAGATACAGGGGGTGGACTGTAATCCAAGGTAGTGACTACAGGTTGGGAGCTCTCAGTTGTCACTTAACTTGTGTCTCAGGCAGGAGAGAGCTGGAGAACTGTATGTGAACCAGTGTCAGAGAAAGAACTGTGTGCCCTGCACTTGCCAACTTCTCTTCCTCCCTGACGGATAGTTTCGGAGGGACCCAGCCATGCGCATGGGTGACCATCAGGGCATGGAGGGCTTCACCATTCCCCTGCCCATTACAGAGCAGGGGAGAGAAAGAAGGGCTCAGGAGGATACCTTGCTAAGTTGAATGAAAGGGTGTCACAGAGATGAGAGGCTAGGGCCTGCAGGGACTCACATCCCTCTGGATTGCTTCCTGTTTGGGAGCACCTCATACAGCTTCAGTGTGATTTGGAGGCTAACATGGTTACTTCTTCAGAAGCTGCCCTTGAACCAGTGAAGCTGTCTCATAGCCAACAACAGGCGGGAATAAGTGTGAAACTCCAGATCCCTCAGGAACCCGAAGGATGTGTGATCTGTCCAGCAGAGCTCCCTGTGGGATCTGGCTGAGGGTCCCCTCTGCAGGACAGGCCTGAAACCCACTCCTCCAGGCTTCCTTCCTTACGCTGCCCTTGTCTCATGTTCCCTTATCCATCTCTTCAGAAATCACCTGTATGGGAATCTTCATCCCTGTGTCAGTCTCCAGGTAACTTAATCTAAATGTTTAAACATGCTTAAAATCAGAATAGGCTGTTATACACAGACAGAAACGAGGACTCTTACCAACCAGCACATACAAAGACATTGTGATGAGCAAACTAAACATAGCTACATCAACCCTAGGTAGACAGTCTGTTGTGTCATATCTATGTCTGCAAGCAGGGGGGACTCCTTGAAGGAGGTGAATTTATAAACTCATAAAATGAGTCCTATGAACAGATTAGAGACATAAACCAGGTCCCGCCAACTTGGCTTTTGTGTGATCGCGTTTGAATGCCTTCAAAGTGAAGCTCACACTTGACTGATTTTTGTAATTTTTAGGTGTGAATATTTGAAACCTATCCCATGACAAGTCACTGAACCTGTGACTTGAGCTACAATAGGCAGTAATTCTGCCTTAAATTTCCTAAGTGCTCCTCATATAACTACCACCACCAGCCATCCCATTTCCATACCGCCTCCATGCCTAGCAGAAACCCTGGGGACTCAAATTTTTTAAGGCTGTAAATAATATTTGAAGATTAAAAACATAATTTAAAAACCTTTTTGGGAGTGAACACCTATAAATAACATATATAAAATTTAAATATACAACTTTATGTAGTTCTGTAAAATAAGCACACACTTGCAGTTGACCCCAGATCATGAAGCAGAATGTTCCTCCCCACCCCAGGCTCTTTGTGACTCCTTTTGGTAAACCACCTCTATGTGTATCTTCTAGCACAAGGTAACTCTTCCTCTGCTTTTCTTTTCTTGAACTTTACATGAATAGGATTGTGCATTATGCGCTCTGAGTCTCATCTCTTCAGCTTAAATCCATGTTGATAGCTATCTCGGCATTGTCCATTCTTTTCTACCACTGTGTCCCATTTCACGACTCTGCTATTTATCTACTGCTATGGTGTGGTTAGGGTTGTCCCCTAAACACTGTGTGCTGAAGTCCTTGTTCCTGATGTAATGATACTGAGAAGTGACAGAAACTGTCAGTGCTGGGGCCTAGTGGAAGATAATTAAGTTATGTGGGCACCAACTTCAGAAGAGATTAATGACCTTTGAAGGAAGTGGCTCAGGTCTTGTGGGACTGGATTGGTTACCGTGACAGCAGGTTATAATATGATTCTGGCTTTTCTAGCTCACTCTTTTGCTTCCTCTGCTATGATTTACTCTCTCTCTCTACCTCACCCATGTCATGAGATGTTATCTGCTATCATGTACTCACCAGGAGCCAATGTTGGCACCCTGCTCTTAGACATCCAGAACTGTGAGCTAAATAAGCCTCTTTTATGTATAAATCACCCAGCTTCAGGAATTTCCTTAGAGAAACACAAAACAAGGTAAGATACGCATCAAGCTGCTATTCATAAACATGTGGATAGTTTTCAGTTTGGGACTTGCATTAATTTCCTTGGGCTGCTGTAAAAACAGAAGTCTGGGAGCCATAAGTCTAATATTAAGGCAATGACAGGGCTTTGCTCCATCTCAAAGGTACAGGGAAGACCTCTTCTGGCTCCTCGTGTTGGCAGGTATTCTTGGCCTGTGGCCCTAGCACTCCAATCCCTACCTCCATCTCCAGATGGCCTCACTTCTCCTTGCTAGTATTCCTGGTTTCTTCTGTCTCTCACAAGGACACTTGTCATTGACTTAAAGCACATCCAGGTAATCCAGGATGTTCTCATCACAAAATTCTTAACTTAATTACATTTGCAAAGACCCTTTCCCCAAATCAAGTCATATTCACTGGTTCCAGGGGTTAAGATATAGACATATCTTTGGGGGAAACTATTGAACCTGCTACAGGGTTGCTATGAAGAGGGCTTCTGTGAACATTCTTACAATTTCTGGTAGGCATGTTATGTGCTTCTTTGTCATTTACACTTAGGAGTAGAAGTATAGGCTGTAAGGCATTGCTTTAGCTTTAGTATAGCCCACCAGACAGTTGTCCAAAGTGGTTGCAATGTACATCACAGATCACCATGATTAATCGCAGCATGTCACAAATGCAGAACTGAGAAGACTGACCCTATGCTATGTTAACTAATTGCCCAAAGTTTCACAGATGATTAGCGGCAGAGAAAGGAATGAACATATTTTTAAAAATGGCACAGGACACTGCTTAGCAATGCTAATATCCTCTAGTGTTTTCCTTGAATTTCACATTTCATGCAAAACACAATTAGCAGATCTGTTCATTAGCCCAGATGCCAATATGCTGACATTTCTTTTCCACATGCAGCGTTGGCTCTTCAGTGGGTGCATGGGGAATGCCAAAGTGGGGGATCACAGCCCAGCCCTTGTATTTGGAAGATGAAAAATAAACACCAAGATGGGTCTTGTCTTTTTTTTTTTTTTGTCTTTCTTATTGCTGCTGGGCAGAGAGAAACGTTGTGTTATCTTCCATTTCCCATCATTCTCTTGGTTATTTTCAGAACTTTCCTTAGAACCTTGTATTTGCTGGAGCATGGCCACAGAAGAAAAGATAAAAATGCTCTGTAGCAGAAAACAGGAGCAAGGAGTCAGCTGTTATTCTTTAGAAAAGACAGAAGAGAAGTGGGAAGGGCCCCCCAGGGGGCCCATCGTTGAAGTGGCCACAGAGAACCTGGAGACTTTAGAGGTAGCAAGGAGCGCAGCAGGGCTCCTTGCTCTGATGCCTGGTGCTCCTCTTTCAAAATGTTTGATGAAAGGAGGTATTTTATGGGTTGGAGAAGAACATGGATTGCATCCTTGGGGTTGGAATGGTTTAGAGGAGCAAACACATGTTGAAAGATGAACCCAAGACAGAATACCATGAGAACATTTTTCCTTCTCAGGAATTCAGAGAAATCTTGAGACAGTGCAGACTTTTCCAGCAGGTAGTAAAGGGAGGTTGAAGAAGTTGTGTAGAGGTGTCTGTGACCAGGAACCGCTAGTGGACACCAGGGTCCCATTATATGAGCTCTTTTCAGTAGTATTGGTTTAAGTACTAGAATATTCTGATATCTAGTTCAGTGTTTTCTGTGTTTATCAAACATGACTGAAAATACCCTAATGTGGCCCATAATGAGGATGAAACCTTAGCAAGACACATCTCTGTTGCTGTCCCTAGGCTGGGACTTGAATAAAATCCTATATGCCTTTGGATTAAAGAAAACTTGGCAGGACTCAGGCAGGATAATACTAATCAGCGACCAGCTTTGTACCAGTGCACTGAGATTTTACTTCTGCTTATAGTTTTTGTTTGTGCTAAATTATTCCTTGGCCTTTGAACTCTTTTTCTGCTTTCCCAAGGAGTACTTCCATCTATCGCAAGGTATTCTTTTCTATTGCCAATGAAAGTCTACATTTCATCAGATGTTTCCCTCTGGCCTCCAGGACAAGCTGATTCTAAGAGAGACTTGTTTGGTGGTCCGGAAGCTTGACAGCCTTGTATCTGCTTCCTGCTTTGATTGCATTCTCTGACTCCTGGGGATTAGAATCAACTGTCCTCTTCAGGAGTAAGAAGCTCCTTCCAAACAAGATTCGCTTTTCCTGTAGCTGTTGTAGGAGGAAATTACTTACCATCTGTCCTTGCAGAGGAGATCGATGAGTAAAGGAAATTGAAGAGACCTTTGCTTCACTGGCTTTGACGAGGGGCACTGGCATTTGTGGGCATTGTTTACTGCCCACCTCCACAGAGGAGCACGTAAGGACAGGCTATATTAGTAGAGGCTGGCCTTGTCCCCTGGGTGTGAATGAAACACTGCAGGTGGGGTGACCTCTTCAGCCATGGACATCTACAAGGAAAAAAAAGGCAAAGAATAGTTTGGGGAATTACTCATGTGAGGATGTTGGGAAGAGGACATTTGTGGCTCCTTGGCTCGGTAAAGAGCAGAACATTAGGGTCTGGAGAGGGAGGAAGCTTCTCTTGTGATAATTAAGTAATGACATTTTGAGTGTTATGATCAGTAGCCCAGGCCTTTGAAACATTCAGTTCATTGGGAATTTAGTAATCATGTAAGGGCCTGTAGGTCAGGGTGAGTGCTTAGCTCCTCTGGCAAGGGGATGTGGAAAGCAGGAGGGGTTGTAAATTAGTGAAGCCCTGCACATTTGGATAAGGCAGGGAGGGTGCAGCTGTTTTAAAGGTTTTCCTCAAAAAGCATACATCCTGCAAGGCATCAGAACTGAGAAATTGCTTTAGTTAAGGATAAAATGTAATTTTATTTACTTTTAAAAATGCATACTGCAGAAGAGGGCCAAGTCTATCTTTTTTTTAATTTTAAAGAAAATAGTACAAAAATAAAAAGAACAAAAGCAAAATACAGACAACACAAAGCAAGGATATTAAAAATGATACAGGGTTTCAAAACAAATGATAGGGATTAACAGTCGTTATTATATTACATATTGTTATCTTCAATGAAGTTGCTCAGATTACCAGATGTATGAATAGAAGATTGATCAAATCATTAAAGAGACTAAGAAAATAATAATTTAAAAGAACGTGAGAGACAATAGTGGCACTAGGCAGGATTGTAGGAATTCACTATTGGTTGTTATACTGTAAATTGTTGTCATCACATAAGTTGCTCAGATTACCAGATAAAATCATGCAAACTGGTCGAAATAGTAGGAAAAAAAACCTTTTAAACATTAACTGTTCCCAACAAAGCATCAGACACCAACAGTAAAGTTATACCACCCATATATATAAAATTTTCCTTAGTACTTTTTCTTCTTTCCCTCATCCCATTTGCTCCTTCCTTTGAGCAGTTTCTTTCTCTTTCATATTATCTATTGTATATTTTGGGATGTATTTATTCTTTCATATTCTTACACCAGGGAGACAATGTGATGCTTACACGGGAGTCCAATTTATTTCACTTATGAGTACAGTCTCCAGCCATATCCATTTACCTATAAAAGCCTTCAGTCTATCTTCTTTTTTTTTTTTATAGCTGAGCAATACTCCATTGTATAGAAACACCACATCTTTTTTATCCATTCCTTAGTTGATGGGCATTTGGGTCGTTTCCAAGATTTAGCTATGACAAATTGCGCTGCTATAAACATGGGTGCATGTATATCGCTGTGGTATGATGTTTTTAATTCTTCTGGGAAAATACCCAGAAGGGCAATAGCTGGGCTAAGTAGGATGTCCAATCTTAGTTTTGTGAGGAATCTCCAGACTGATTTCCACAGTTTCACCAATCAACACTCCCACAAGCAGTGGAGAAGTGTTTGTTTACCCCCACAGACTCTCCAGCATTTGTCATTGGTTGATTTCTTAGTGATAGCCATTCTTTGTGGGCTGAGATGAAATCTCAGTGTTGTTTTAATTTGCATTTCTCAAATCATTAATGATGTTGAACATTTTTTCATATATTTATTCACCATTAGTATTTCTTCATCTGAGAAGTGTGTGTTCACCTCAGATGCTCATTTTTGGGTTGGGTCTTTGAATTTTTTTAAAAAATTGGGGACTGATTGTTTTTTAAATTCTTTATATGGTTGTTATGGTTGATACATTGTGTCAACTTGGGGAATCTGGAGGTTTAGCTGAGTGACTCAGGAGCAAGCTGGGGTGCTTACTTTGTAAACATCCTGAGCCTGTGGAAGAGGAGGGCATGCAGATTGTGTGAGAGGTTCACTACCCCTGGGTGGGGGTAGGTTGTTTACAGTGTAGGGGAGAAAAGGAGGCTGCTTGCAGCCATTCCTTCCTTTTGCTGGTTGTTTTTGCTGTGTGCTGCTGCCATGAACAGTTTGCCCTCTGCCCTGTGCCACTCTGCCTCAGAACCAGCCAAGTATGGACAGAAACCTCCACAAACTGTAAGCTAAATAAACCTTTCCTTCCTTCACTTTTGGCATTGGATACTTTGTCTCAGCAACGAGAGAAAAGTAACCAAGACAATGGTCTAGATAGGAGTCCTTTGTCTGAGGGGCAGTTGGATAAAAATTTTTCCCAATTAGTGGGTTTTCTTTTTACTCTGTAGGTTATTTCTTTTGATGTGCAGAAACTTTTCAATAAGATGAGACACCAGTTGTTGATTCTTTGAAGTATTTTCTAAGCAGTTTGGTTTTTGTTCATAAATTCTCTGACTACCCCTATGTCTTCAAGAGTTTTACCCTCTTTCTTTTCCAGTAGATTTAGTGTTTCTATTCTGATATTTAGATCTTTGATCCATTTTTACTTTAGTGCACGGTGATAGACGTGGGTCTAGTTTTAGTCTTTAGCATGTGAAAATCCAGTTTTCCCAGCACCACTTGTGAAAGGATATCTTTCTTCCAGTGGACATGTTTGGCCCCTTTGTCAAAAATAAGGTGGGTGAGTTTGTTCGTAGCTGTGTCTGCATCTTCTAACCTTATCCATTGATCTTTAAGTCTGTTTTTTGCCAGTACCATGCTGATTTTATCACAGTAGCTTTGTAGTATTATTTCAAGCCAGGGATTATGATGCTGCCTACTTTTCCTTTGTTTCCCAGGATTGCTTTTGCTATTCTAGGCCTCTTCTGGTTCCAGATGAATTTTAGGAATATTTTCTCTAGATCTGTGAGGTATACCAGTGGAATTTTAATGAGGATTGCATTGAATCTGTACAACAATTTTGGGAGTATGGCCATTTTCACAATGTTGGTTCTTCCTATCCATGAGCAAGGAATATCTTTTCATTTTCTGAAATCCTCTTTGATCTCTTTTTCAGAGTACTGTAATTTTCACTGTATAGATCTTTATTTCCTTTATTAAATTGATTCCTAAATATTGCACTTTTTTAGATACTATTGTGAGAGGTATGGTTTCATTGATTTCTCTCTCAGTGTGTTTGTTGTTTGTGTACAGGAATGCTATTGATTTTTGATTGTTGACTTTGTATACAGCTATGCTACTGATTTTGCTTATTAAATCTATGAGCTTTTTAGTGGAGTTTTTGGGGTCTTCTATGTAAAGTATCATGTCATCTGCAAATAATGATAATTTCACTTCTTCTTTTCCTATCCTTATTCTTCTTATTTCTCTCTCTTTTCTAATTGCTCTGGCTAATATTTCTAGAACTATATTAAATAGAAGTGGTGACAGTGGACATCCTTGTCTTGTTCCTGACTTTAAAGGGAAAGCTTTCAGTTTTTGACTATTTAGAATGACATTAGGGCTGGGGATATAGCTCAGTGGAATAAGCGCTTGCCTAGCAAGCACAGGGTCCTGAGTTCGATCCCCAATACCACAAAAAAAAAAAAAATAGAATGACATTAGCTGTTGGTTTGTCATAGATGGCTTTTATCAGACTGAGGTAAAGTCCATCTATGCCTATTTTCTGTAGGGCTTTTATCATGAATAAGTGCTGGACTTTATCAAAAACTTTTTCTGCATCAGGTGAGAGGATCATGTGATTTTTGTCTTTGGCTCTATTGATGTGGTGTATTTGTGTATATTGAACCAATGCTGCATTCTTGGGATGAATCCCACTTGGTCATGGTGTATAATCTTCTTAATGATTTGTTGCATTCTGTTTGCTAGTATTTTATTGAAAATTTTTGCATCTATGTTCATTAGGGAGATTGGCCTGTAGTTCTCTTTCTTTGTTGGGTCTTTCCCTGGTTTTGGTATCAGGATAATACTTGCCTCCAGGAATGAGTTGGGGAGAATTCCTTTTCAATTTACTTAAAGAATTTGGAAAGTATTGGCGTTAAATCTTCTCTAAATTTCTTGTAGAATTCAGCTGGAAATCCATCAGGACCTAGGCTTTTCTTCATTGCCAATTTTTTTCTTACATTTTCTATTTTGCTTGCTGATATAGGGTTAGTTAGGATTTTTGTATCTTCTTCATTCGGCTTTGGTAGTTCATATGTATCTAGAAATCTGTCCATTTGCTCTGTGTTTTCCATCCTGTAAGAGTAAACATTTTCAAAGTAGGTACTGATGATCTTCTGAATTTCTACATGATCTGTAGTGATTTCATCTCTTTCATTCCTTATTTTGTGTATTTCAGTTTTTTCTTTCCTTTGTTTAATAAGGTTGGCTAAGGGTTTATCAATTTTATTTATTTTTTAAAAGACCCAGCTCTTTGATTCATTAATTCTTTGTATTGTTCTTTTAGTTTCCATTGTATTAATTTCTGCTCTGAGCTTTATAATTTCATGCCTTCTCTGGGCTTTTGGTTTGATTTGTTCTTCTATTTCTAGAAACTTGAGGTGCAGCATAAGATTGTTGATTTGTGCTCATTCTGTTTTCCTGAGGTAGGAATTCAGTAGTATAAATTTCCCTCTGAGGACTGCTTTCATTGCATCCCACAGGTTCCTGTAAGTTGTGTCTACATTTTCGTTTGATTGTACATAGTGTTTAATTTTTTCTTTGATTTCATCTGTGACACATTGATTGTTCAGGAGAGTGCTGTTTAATTTCCATGTTTTTATGGAGTTCTTGTGATTTCCTTTGCCATTAATTTCCAATTTCATCGCACTGTGGTCTGATAGTATGTATGAGATAATTTCAACTCCTTTGCATTTCCTTAAGCATGTTCTTTGTGCTAGCATATGGTCTATTTTAGAGTATGTCCCATGTGCAGCGCAGAAGAATGTGTATTTTGATGTTGTTGGGTGGAACACTCTGTACAGGTCTACTAAGTCCATTTGTTCACATGTTTGGTTTAGTTCTGTTATTTCTTTGCTAACCTATCTCTCTGTGACAATGGGGTGTTGATGTTTCCTGTTATGACTGTGTTGTTGCTTACTTCATTTTTCATGTCTGTTTAAATTTGTCATATATACTTGGGTGCTTCTGTGTTTGGTGCATAGATGTTTATGATTGTTATCTCTTCCTCTTGAAATTTTCCACTCACAAGTAGAAAGTAACCTTCTTTATCACTTTTAATTGTTCTTGGTTTGAAGTTCCCATTGTCTGCAAACAGAATGGTGACACTGGAGACACCTGTGTTTTTCTGGTACCTGTTGCATGGAGTATTGTTTTCCATCCTTTAATTTTCAGTATATGAATTTCCTTTTGAGTTAAATGTGTTTCCTGTATTCAGAATATTGTTGGATTTTGTTTCCTGATCCAATCTGCCAGTCTACTTCTTTTGGTTGGTGAATTGAATCCGTTTACACTGACTGTTATAAGTGATATGTATTGGCTTATTTTTGTCGTGTTGTTTTCCTGCTGTTGGTTTCTCTTGTTTCCCTCTGTTTAACTGCTTGCTCTGCTTGGTGTTTCCTTTATATTGTTGTTCTTAAAGTTGTGGTCTTTCTTGTACCTTTTCAGAATATCTTTTAGAACTCTTTGTAGGGTTGGTTTGGCACTCATGAAGTTCTTCAGTTGATCTTTATCATGGAAATATTTTATTTCTCCATTAATTTTGAAGGATAGTTTTGCAGGATACATCAGTCTGGCTTGGAAGTTGTTTTCTTTCAGGACCTGCAATATTTTTCTCCAAGCTCTTCTTGACTTGATGGTTTGTGCTGAGAAATCTGCCATGATTCTGATGGGCTTTCCTTTATAGGTGATCTGTTTCTTTTCTCTCACAGCTTTTAATATTCTGTTCTTTTCTTGAATTTCTGAGATCTTGATCACTATATGTCTGGGTGTAGATTTATTTTGGTTATGGTTAGTTGGAGTTCTGTATGTTTCACTTACTTGGGCATCCAATTCTTTTTCCATGCTTGGGAAATTTTCTGCTTTTACTTCCCCAAATATTTTTTTATATCAGTTGTGTTGACACCTGCTGTTTCATTGATACCTATCAATCTTACACTGCTTTTCTTTCCTTCATCTTGCAGCTGTTGAAATGTTATTTACTGGTATCTTGCTATTTTTAAAAGATCCTTCCTTTCATGGTGGTTCACAGCAATGCTGTCTTCAAGGTCTGAAAGTCTATCTTCAGCTTCATTAAAGTGGTTCAAGCTATTTTTGGAAAATATAACTTACCCAAACCAGCAGTGATTTCTGAGGAAGATGAGAGTTAGAGAAGTTGAAGATGAGTAGAGGGTTGGATGGAACTGCCTAACTGTGCACTGAACATATACTTCCAGTTGAGATAGACCAAGGTCACAGAATCTGTATTTGTAGGCTCAAAGCCCATGACTCCAGTCTCTGCTGTAAACATGTTCATAAATCTGTATGGCTGGTCACAATTGGGATAGAGAAAGAAAATTTGGTTAATATTTTAGTTCAGGATACTCTGACAAAGTACTACAGCCTAGGTTGATTATAAATAACAGAAACATTTTTTCACAGCTGAATGTTGAAAGCCTGAGATTGGGGAGAAGTGTGTTTGGACTTTGATGTGAGTCCTCTTTCATTGTGCAGTCAGCTGTGCTTGTCAGCTTGCCAATTGTGGGACACAATATCCCACATCCACAATTTAAAACAGGAGAAGTTTAATTTAATTCATGTTTCAGGGCTGTGGTCAGGTAGCCCTAACGCAAAAACATCAAGGCGAAAAGCCATGGTAGAGCAAAAACTGCTTAGTTCATGGGGGCCAGGAAGCAGAACAAGGGAAGGGACCCGGGAGCAGATACAGACTCACAAGGTTGTGCCTCCATGAATGACCCACATACACTCAGAAGTGTGCTTTCCTAATCGCACTGGTGGGTCACAGAGCCAATGAAGTTCACAACCCACCTTGACCATCACAGTAGCTGACTTCTTGTTGAATTTTCATGTGGGAGAAACAGAGTAACTCTCTGGTCTGTTCTTATTAAGGCACTCATAACATTCATGAGGTCTCTGTCCTCATGACTTAATTGGGAGGCCCCACCTCCCAATACCATCACACTGTGATTCAGAATTCAGTGTATGGATATTAGGAGACAAAAACATTCAGTCCAACACAGATAGCCCAGTGGAAGTGATCTCCACAGCTGGTCAAACAACTGGAAACTTGCTCTTCTGTCTGTCAGTTGGGTGTGTGCCCATCTTTATAGAGAAACACACAGGGGGTCTCAAAGCTCTGAAGCCTCCAAGGACTCGATCTCTCTTTGCTTGTTGACCAGGTATCCAGAACAGGTGTTTGACTAATCCTGGAGATGCTGTATAAAGAACACGTAGTTTCCATCAGAAGGTCAGCCCTGCATTGTACCCATTTGCTTAGCCTATTGATTGGGTGCTAACATATTTTTAGAATGGTTACTTTGGGTCTCATTCTCAGTAAATTCAGCTTCCTACTTGCATCCTAAGTGAAAATTACAAATAAGCAGTATCACCTTTGGAAACTAAAAAAAACATTTAATTATCCTTATTTTTATGAACTCTGTAAAACTTCCCATCTGTATAGCCTCTTCAGGGAGGTTTAAAAGTCAGATGAATTATTTTGGGCACTGAAAAGGGGCCTGTCAGTCCTCAGTACTTAATAAAATCATTAGCACGTACAAAAGTTCTGCTTCTCAACAGTAATACGGATTTTCAAAATGATAAAAGGCTCTTTCATGTCCTTGGGGTGCTGTCTTTTGTAAGAACTGTACTTGTGGGACTGTCAGTGGTGCCTTCACTTCCAGTCTGAGAACCTGTTCTCCTGAAGCTGCAGCTTGGGAGGCTGTACCATCAAAAGGACCACACACCTGCTCCAACCAGTTGAGTCTAGATTTTGTATCACCTTTCTGGGTGAAAGAATTGGCTCTGGAATTATAATTCCCTTGTAAACAGCTAACTCTCAAAGAAGACAAGTAAACATGGACTGAAATGAGTCAAGGCTCACTGCCAGACTCCTTGGCAGTCATATTTATTTTCTGAGAATAGTTGGAATCAGTTATCAACCAAGTGGCCATGGAAGACCTAACCCGCTGTTAAAGATGGAGTAATGGTAACTCTGTGAAAGGAGAAGATGGGAGAAAAAGCTAGATAACTCATAGTGTCATCCAACCAGCAGTCCAAATGGTGTTCACAAACCCCAGCCAGGGAACTTAACAAAACAGACAACTGTGGCATGGAAATGCTGTGTATACTGGCCAAAGGTGAATTCACACCTTCCCCAAGAAATGGAGTGGAAAAAGATTTTATATTAACTGACTATCAGTGATGATCACTACTATAATAAGAGGCAGTTCTAATATTATGACATTATAATCTGTACTGCTACTTGATGACTTGTGTCTGAGAAGAATATAGAAGGATATTTGCCTCACAAGGTGACAAGAAAAGCTTACAAAGATTTTGGAATGATTTCACACAAGTTGCTTCCCATGGAAGCCTGAGTGTTTTTCAGCCACCTGCATTTGGTTATTATGCCCTTAATTCTGCCATCTTCAAACATATCTCATCAACTACTAAGAATCCTGGTTTATATATCAGTATTTAAAGAATGGCCCATTCCGAAGGTTACAGGTTTAAATTATGGACATATAAAGAAACACACAAGGGATCCGGGGAAGATGGCGACCGGGTGAGCAGCAAGGGAGTGAACCTCCTTAATAAACACCACCAGCTCGAGACAGACTTGGTGAGCGTGAATACCGGGACCTCGGCTGGGAAGTTTAAACTGGGCGTATTTCTCTGAGATGCCGGGGGAGATGTGGTAGGGCGGACCAGGCTGCCGGGGCGAGACGTGGGAAAGCCCCAGACGCTGGGAGCCGGGGACGATCCCCGCGGGGAAGAAGCGGGGATCGGTCCAGGCGCAGTGGGAGCGCGGCCGCCTCGGGCCCTCCCGCCTCC